>JAUZST010013522.1:0-10982 GCA_034779995.1 Parotocinclus haroldoi
AGAAGCATGTTAAACTAAACAAGAGTGCCACACATTGACTGTTCAGTAGGTGTCTGATCAACCAAGACTGCCAAAACACACTCTCTCATGATCATCGTTAATGCCAGATCAGGACACCGTGCTCGTTATTCACTCCAGATCAGGACACGATGATTGTCAGGCTGCAAACTGAACCGTGACAAATCAGAGAAGAGGACAGTTGACCACTCCTCAATGTTCTAATGATGATGCTCATCAGACCACCTTCTATGGGTTCTATGGTGTTCAGCAGATAAAGGAATGTGCATAGCTGTCATCCAGCGGCAGCAAGAAACTCCCCCCACAACTCTGTTGCATTGCTGCACCTGATACTCATTTACATTACAGAACAACTTTCTTCGACTTGTATTTTTGCTTCTTGTTTAATTAAAATTAGATCAAATGATTGTTTTTTATTGCTGCATATTCATTTTGAAATATTCCGCAATTTTTGTTAGATAGATGCATAGATAAATAGATTAACAAAAATAAATAGCAGGGACTGGCTCTGTGCCCTCGCTAGTTTTAGCTTTAGCCTCTTACACTTTGCGTTCTTTGTGCAATTGTGAATATTCAGTGGGGTGAGGCTGTTTTAAATGTTTTATCATTCAATCTACTGCAACATTTTGCACCTTTTTTTATATATAGTGTTATATTTCATGTACGTTTTGCACTGCGAAGGAAGTGGCCTTTAATCTCATTGTACATGTGTATAGTGACAATAAAGGCATTCTATTCTATCTATAACATTCATTACTACAAACTCTTTCATTTCTTATTTTCTCCATGTATGTAATCCAAACAGCACGCTGGCCAAAATGTGGCTATGTTAAAAACAATCACTAACCCATAATTACACTTGTGAAAATAAATTGTTTTTGTTTTATGTTTCAAGAACGTATAATTAGTACATGAATTATATTACAGTAAGTGTATAAAGAGTACATGAATTATACTACAGCAAGTGTATAATGAGTGCATTAATTATATTACAGTAAGTGTATAATGAATGCATTAATTATACTACAGTGAGTGTATGAGGAGTACATGAATTATATTACAGTAAGTGTATAATGAGTACATGAATTATACTACAGTGAGTGTATAAAAAGTACATGAATTATACTACAGTGAGTGTATAAAAAGTACATGAAAAAAGAGAGGTGCCAGTTTTTTCACTCCGAATTCAGTGGGTTAATCATTACTCTGAAACCGTCTCGAGGGTTACTGCGTTTGTAATGTGGTTCATATTTTGCATCTCACTTGTTTTATACTCCATTTTTGTGTTAACAGACTAGAATGTGCTGTATGTTATGGTACCCGGCTAACTAGTCAGCTTCACCCAGCATTCTGTTGGGCGATATCATTGTATTGGGCACTAGAAGCAGCGTTTCTAGTGATGAAAAATATTTAGTACATATTAAACTCCTCATTTTAGGATACATTCAACTATGTTGGAACATATCTGTATAGCGACTGGCCCAGATGTAGGTGCCTGTGTTGAGCTCAATCCCCATGTTTAAATATGCTTGTACATCAGTGCAAAAGTGCAGACTTTACTGAGCCTATAAGCGACAGAGAAGGTACAACGTGATTTTGAGTTGCCTTTTGCACAGCTCATGTCACACAGCGTTCCTGCTGGCAGTATGAATGCAAACCAAAAAAAGCCCTGGAATAAATATAGTTCTTTGGCGATCTCCGTGGGGATTAGTTCCTCCCAAATGAGAACGAGAACTGTTTTAAGTCGAACGTGCCTCATACAACACATTGGCGGTACAATCAATTTAGCTTCACACTGTGCTTCCACTGGCAGTGTAAATGCAAACCAAAAGAAACCCTCAAACTAGTGTATTTCTTTGGGAAGTTCCACGGGAATATACATCTCTGGATCTGCTTGGTGCCAAAGCAGCTATATTCCCAGGTCCCAGTCCCAGGCATGTCTCAGGTAAAGGTGTGGTTGCAAATGAAGGCATATTCTTAGATCATGAGCTTAACTTTTGAGCTTGAGCTTTTAAGCTTTTATGAGCTTGATTTTAACATTATCGTTGAGGCTTTGGGTAACCTTACGTATAGATGTACAGCTGTTCTTATGTAAGGTCTCGTATGAGTTAGATATGTGTGAGTGCATCATCAGGTAGCAACGTAGCCTCAGGTATAGATGTCTTATTAGATAAAGGTATATTCTCAGGAGAGTGTGGCTGCTTAATAGTGTGGTGTTGCAGGTATAGGTGCTTTCATAGGTAAGAGTTTAATATGACATCGAAGGTTAAGGTAAACATATGGTCTCATGTACACGTGTTGTCTTGAATATGTCCAGGTCCAGAAAACAGTGACGGCAAGGCAGTGATATTTGCTAAGAGCGTGGCTTGAGTAAAAGTTGGTCTTTGAGTAAAAGACTTCTCATTCTGTGGTCTGCCATCCTTGACCGCAATTAAGGTTGTATTTTACGATACAGATGCGATTTTCAACAGGGTGGTGGCCTTATGGTGTTGAATTTCCAAAAATGGGCATTTCCTCAAGTAAGTGCGTACTCAAACGTCCCCTTTTCGAGCCCTTCCAGTCCATCACCCCAGTGTGATGACGGCATGCTGCTGTAAGGGTCCAGAAGGATCCGGAAACAGCGAACGATGAGCAGAGCGAGGAAAACTAACAGCATTAGGACAAAGGCGAACGCAGTCTTCTGCTCCAGGGTCAGCGAGGTCATGTCACCGCTGCTTACGTATGAGTGGTTATAATGCACGCTACACATCGTTACCATGCAGCCATGTCATCCTGAGAATGTAGGGGATCATAAAATCCAAGAGACCTGGAGAAATGACATACAACCAGGTACAATCAACTCACTAACTGGAGTCTCTGAAAAAAAACTGAGAGACGTACAATGTTCACAAAAATTATATAATATTTAATTATAGGATATTTCATTTTAAAATATCCCCTAATTCTTGTGAGCAGTATATATATCACATTTTTAACATCCCCATCAGGGAAACATTCTGAACCACTTCTGTGGACAATTTAGGTTCACCTTTATATTTTTTTAACTTATAGACTCAGTCTACATCGCCTCTCCGCTTAAGACCCTTGCATTTATCATCTATTTCCTATTCACTTGATGACATAAAAGATGACAGGACAGCCAGTGACTCCTCGCACAAGTCATGCTGGCTGACAGCTTTCTTTTACTGGTAGGTGACATATTATTACTACAAAATCTACAATGCCGCATGTGCATGGAGATGATCCCTCGTCTGTCCCTTTTTCCCTTAAACACAACCATCAAGCTCCATTATTGGATGCCTTATTAGCAACAATATTAGCTCTCATCTTGTCAACCTTGGCAACATCTTTTCCCACTGATTCTGCCTTGAGCACACATCTCCATCTCCCTCATCTCCATATCTTTTGTTTGGCCTATCATCTAACACTCTGTCTATCTCAGTCCTAGTCCAGTCAATTTGTCTGGCCACTGCCTGATATTATTTTGGGTCAGTCATATTGTCATATTTTACTTACATATATATATACTACTGTCAATATATATATTACATTCTCTCAATAATGTTGCATTTTGTACAATTGATCATAGTCTATATATTATATATATTATGAATTCGCTTCAGTTTATTTAAACAGTTACTATAGATTTACTAATTAGGTAACCTAGTTTAATTCTTACATGTATCATCTAAGCTGCTCAAGAACATTTGAGTCTTGGTCCTCCTCCTCCTTTCCACTGTCACACTAGGCTTGTACAGTTTTTGGGTATAAATCTGTTACAATTACAATACTCCACTTCTAAAGCTTTAGAAATGGACTTTGGCAAACCCTGTTTTGTCTGACATTTGTCTCAGTCCGAGCATATCACACTTTTAAGTTGGGTCTCTCATTCTTTGTCAAGTTGCCTTTCAGCAGTATCCTCTTAATGGTCGAAATCAGGTGAGAGGGGTTTTGACCGGTTTTCTTAAATTCACCAGTGAATCATCTAGCTCAAGCAGCATTAAGAGCTGCCTTTTATTTGTCTAGGTCTTCAGGCCATGGAATTAACAGATTTTCTAAAAAGATGCCTACCCATCTGCCAGGAATGTTTAGTTCCTGTTTAGTGTACATACTCTACCTAATCTCATGTAATGTCATGTCATGTTGGTCCAGGCCCACTTCTATAAGACTTCTTCTATAAGACCATAAAACCATCCACCTGCCACCTCCATTCTTGTTCACAATCCTTTAATTATGATCTACAGTCGATGCGTTAACTGTAAAATGTCTTAACTGAGCCACTGATCCAGTCCCAGTTCCTGTCTCAGACTAATTCAGTTCTTGCTTCCATTGTTGCAGGTTCTTTCTGTTTAAATCTGAGTCTGTCACAGGTTTGATCCATGATCTGATATCATTACAAGCTCTTTTATGTCCTGTCTAGTCTCAGTTCCTATCTGAGCCCCTAAACCAAATATTGGCCCTATACCTGCTCCTAATTCCATTCTACATAATGATGTAGTCTTTCATCCACTCCCAGTTTCTATTTCAGCCTTTGAGTCAGTCCGGATGCCAGTTTCTGGCATGATCATGACAGCATCAGCAGGAACACAGACCTAAGATAGCTAATCTGATCAAATAACCACATGCTAATGAAAGTAACGGGTTTCAAAGATGCAATTACATACAAATGGTCCGTAAGAGCGCGATGAATTCAAGCGATCAAGTTCCTAGTAGGTTTGTCTGAAAATGCAAGGATCAATCTGTTCACAACAATTTAGTACTTCAAGTGCAAACGAGCTCGTTCATATTGGAAAGTGGAAAAGAAAAGCACCAAGTTAGAAAAATGTAACAATTCCTATTAGACCCCATTACACATTATCATTTATCAACATCATAATTTCAGACAGATTCATTAACATCATGCAGTTCACAACTATGTGGGACGTAAATTGTAAGTAATTATCACATTTGGTGTGTTGTAAAGAAAATCAGCAATTCATTAACTCATAAACATCAATTTTGACATATAAGCTATAAATTGTATGTTATGTAACACAAATTGTCTTTAGGTGCCCCAGCAACTTGTATAAGGCTGGAAAGTAAAGGTACTCATTTACAAACTTAAAGGTTGCATAAGCTACAAACGAGGTGCTGGCCTTAACGCACCATAAAACCATAATTTCAGATGAATCTATTTATTGGCTTAAATGAGATGGTAGCATGCAGCTGCCTGCCTGACCCAGCAGGAGAAAATGTGAAGAGACTAAACAGAGCATTTGATTATCAAAAAATGTTGAAGCCAAATTTGTGCAGGATCAGATAGATTTTCAGTCCGAGAGAAGAAAACGAGAGAAGGAAAATAAGGATGCTGTACCTGTTGCGCGGCGACACTGACATGGAGCGTCGGAGAAAAAGCAGGACGGTCGCGTGAGGGACGAGTCCAGTCTCTCTCGCAGTGCTGAGTTAACAAGGTGAAGACGGAGAGATGAGGATGGAGTGAGAATAAGCAGCAGGTGGATGCGGCGAATGAAATAAACAGAATGTGATGCGGTGATGTGATCTGCCAGCGTGTGTTGTTACATCACTCACACGCTGCCTGGCTTCTTTCAGCTCGAACCTGTTGCTGCAATTCCACAAAGATCCATCGAAATGCAACAAAAACAGAGCACATCCCACACTCTTACACGGACATCTGCAGGTAATATTATGTTAGAACTGATCAGTTTCCTCCCCACTGTCTCCAAAATGTGACATGAATACCGCCAACCTTCCGCTCTAGTCCAGCCTAGCGGTGTGTGTGTGTGTGTGTGTGTGTGTGTGTGTGTACGTGTACCTTGGTTTCTTATACGTATGAGGACCAAATGCCCTCTTAATGATTTTTTTTGTTTTGTCGGTCCGAATGTGCTTAAAGGATTTTTGAAGACTTTATTGTGCTTTACATGAACTCAGGAAAAATTTGAAATTGTAAAACTGTACAATTTTATTGTGTAAACTTTCACAGTTTGTCTATGTTCACAGTTCTACTATGGATTTTGATGGTCATTTGGCCACTTTTATTGTTCTACTGTCAAAAATCATAGCACAAGTGTAAACCTGGTTGATTATGAACTGACCATAAATTATTTCACAGTTCTACTATGGATTGTGATGGTAATTTGGCCACTTTGTGGTTCTACTGCCAAATTGCCATTTTCAGTACAGTTTTCCTGGGAGTTTTCATGAGTCGAAATGCTAGCTTCAGGTTACAAAACATTACTAAACTTAACTTGTAACCAACCCTGTTGCAACATGAGTTAGCTACAGTAGTAATCATTATGTCATTGGAATTCCAAGGAAAACAATACTGTGAGATTTCATAGTAAACTGTAAATTGCTTGACAGTTTTAATGTGAACTGTCACAGTTTGACCATATAGTTCACTTTATAGTTCTATTATTAATTTTTGATGGTAATTTGGCCACTTTATGATTCTACTGTCAAATTTCACAGTACATTTTTTCTAGGTGTCCTCATGAGGATTGTGTGTGTGTGTGTGTGTGTGTGCACGTGCATGTGTGTGTACATATGTGTGCGTGTGAGTGAATGTAAGCCATAGGACAAATTCTTCAATTTCTTAGTTTTTATCTTCTTATTAACAGGAATCTTACTTTTATAAAACTTTTATTTAAGAAGCCAAAAGAAACAAAATACTTGATTTAAGTTACTGAGGTTAAGATTAGGGTTAAGTAGTACTAATACTAGGGCAAAGTAGTATTTTTTGTCACTCATGTCAATGCAAAATCCTCACAAGGATAGCAAAACAAGCTCTGCTATTTTATACTTTGTGGACACATATTGCTGGTCCAACAAGGAAAACACACTTTCCCCCAAAACTTTGGAACAAACAACAACTGTAATTGAAGTTATGGTTATGGTTAGAGGTTGATGTTGAATTTAGTAACTATAGTAATCATTATGTAGGTGGAAGGAAGAGCATTAACAGCAATCCTTCATTGTCATTCATGTCAGTGGAAAGCCCTTAGAAGGATAGCAAGACAAACATGCGTATATGTGTGTGTGAAACAAACCAGTGTGTGTCTGTGTCTGTGTGTGTGATTGACTCTGATGGATCTTTGGATTAAATGAAATTAGCCCCAGAGTGCTTGTAGCCTTATTAGGACATTTTTGGAAAAAAAAATCAATGTGAATGCCTGAACTCACTCTACGACACGTTTTATTCTAACATTTTAAAAAGTGGGATCATGATAGATGATCATGTTAGTCAAGCTGAACATAAATCATTTCAGATTTATTGTCTCACTGGTCGGCACAGTGGTGCAATTAGTACTTCAAAGCTCCAGAGGCCTCTGGTTTTATCCCAACTCTAGACTCTGGATTTTGTAGGTTCTCCCCATGTCCGGATGGATTTACTCCGTATTCCTCCCACATTTCAAAGACATGCATTAGGTTAATTGGTTGCTCTAAATTGGCCCACTGTGAAAGTGTCTGACTAGTATCGATGGAACATTTCTGCGGTTGTGAATAGCCTTTGACACTGATATGGCAATGATACAAAAAAGAAAACGACACAAAATGGAAGCGTTTTTCAAATTCACCTTTAAAATACAACAGTCCCTTTTCTGTAACATGCATCCTGACTAAAATATTTACAAAAAATTGAAGAGAGCAAACTAAAAACAACATTCAATCACAGACAGCAGACAAACATCCAATAAAGGTGTGAAAAGCTACAGTTTGTGAAAATGTTATTCAGAAGATTAAGCTGAAATAATAAACCTCATATCTTGTTTGGGGTCTGGGAGATGCAATACCCAGATATATGCCAAAAAAGTAATACACTTTTTTGTTATAAACAGAAATGTATTTTAGAAGTACACTTCAGTGCCATGTCTTTACTTACACCTGCTCAACTGCTTGTTAACTCAAATATCTAATCAGCCAATCACATGGCATATATATGCATGCATCAATGCATTTGGGTATATAGACATGGTCAAGACGACATGATGGAGTTCAAAACGAGCATAACACAGAAATGTGATTTAAGTTATTTTGAATGTGGTATGGTTGTTGGTTGATGCTGAAGTACTGAATCTCTAGAGTTTACAGAGAATGGTCCAAAATAGAGAAAATATCAGTAAGTTGCGATGCTCTGGGTAAAAATGTTTTGCTGATACCAGACTTCAGAGGACTATGGTTAGACTGGTTTGAACGTCATACACTGGAAGAAGCATATAGCTGAAATAAAATGAAATAGTAATGCAAATACATGGCAACCAAAGTATGCAGAACAGAACCTCTGAATGTACAACACATTGAACCTTGATGCAGATGGGTGACGGCAGGGGAAGAACACACCAGGAGCCACTCCTGTGCGCTAAGAACAGGTAACTGAGACTACAGTTTTCGCTAGCTCGCCAAACTTGGAAAATAGAAGATGTTTTGGCCTGTTCTAATGAGTCTCAATTTCTGTTGTGAGATTCAGATGACATTTTTAATAAGCAATATGAAAGCATGAATCCAATCCTAAAGCTGATGGTGGTGTGGGGGGTCTTTTCTTGGCACAGTTTGGACCTGTAATATCAGTTGAGTATTGTTTAAAAGCCACAGCCTATCTTAGTGTTGTTGCAGACCATTGCATGTCCATCGCTTTATAACAACAGTCTAAATAAAATTGTAAAAGCACCATGTCAAAATCCTCTCAAAATGTTTTTTAGATTAGAACATTGAATTTACTGTACTCAGATGTACTCCACAGTCACCAGAACCCAACAAAGCACCTTTGGGATGTGGTGGAACCCATTCGCATTACAGATGTTCAGGCGTCAAATTTGCAGCAACTCTGAGCAATGGTTCTAACATCTTGTTAAATCTATGCTACAAAAAATTGAAGCAGTTCTGAATACAAAAAGGGATATAGTTTAACCAAATAAAGTGAGTGTACTCTTAGGATAATAATGCATGTTTACTGTAGTACTGTATTCAAGTATACTGCTTACAAATGTTAAGGGATACTTCAAAATGAAATATCTCATAATAAAATATCCCCTAATTTTTTTGTGAGTAGTGTAATCGTCCTTTGTGTGATCACACTCAAACAATACATTCGACTCTATTCTCTGGTGCCCTGTCATGCACTGTATGGCACTGTTCCTAACATCTGCTTTTTGACCTGAAATAAGTGTATCCACACTGCTACCTACTTTGAAAGCACCTCCTAGTATCTTAGATAGAACCTTCCATGGTATACCTTCCTATGAACAGTCCATGGTGCCCTGGAGGGTGCAGAAAGTTGAACTAGGTTGCAGTCACATTCATTGCAGTCAAGATATTTTGTGCTGGTGGAGCGCCCTACAGGTCACCAAGCTGTACTGTCGAGACAGGTGGCAACAAAGGCAGCTGGTGATGTCAAGGAGAGCGGTTGTGTAGAGGCAGCTTCCAGGACACCATGGACTGATTATGTGCATGGGGCAAGCATGAAATTGCTATTGCTATTGCCAGGTATTGTCGTCAAAGCATGTTTCAACCCCCCTGAACACCAGTGTGCACAGTCCAACCATGCAGATTTGATGGTGTTTTCAGACCTTCAAGCACTGACATCATGGGAAAGGTGATAACATGTAGGCAAACTCCAGAGTGTCAAGACAGTCAAGTCATGTCTCACGCCATGCCCTACCTGTTAACAAGCAGTACAGAGGTGTACCAATTGGTACCAATTTTAGGCGACAATTTGTACAATCACAGTTGCAAATCGTACCAGTCTTGCTTAAAAAAACACCTTCTAGTCACTAGCTTGAAACCTTGACCACTTTAAATAACCTCTAAATCGTTTTTTTTTCTAGTGGGCATGATGGTTAACACCATGATCTCTCAGTACCAATGACCTGGGTTCAAGTTAGTCAGCCAGCCAGTATTCATGTACTCCTTCTGTCTGTGTGTGATTCTTACGGCTACTCCAGTTCCTTTTCACATTGCAAAGACATGCATTAGGTTAATTGGCATCTCTGGCCCAGTACAAGTGAGTGGATGTGTGCCAGTGCAGTCTGACATGTAGTTTCACACTGTCAAAGGTCGGTTGCTGCTTTGTGTGTGGTTAGCACACCCCCCTTCCCCACCTGGCCCTGAATGTAATTAAGTGGGAGTAGACAGTGAGTGAGTGGGTTTATTTTTGGTTGTTTGTTTTGGTGCTGGATTCAGAGAAAGTATCAGGAAGCAGGTGATCAGAGTCATCTTGAACTTAATAGATTCTCTACTGGCTTATTTCCCACCAAAGCATTATGGGACGAGTCAGAGTGCTGTGGTAGCACTTACTGATTGAGAGAACCAAACAAACAAACAGACACACACACACACACAGACCGTCTGGTGTTCAGTCTGTCCCTCCTATGCTGACACATTTGTATTTAATCTGCAAAGTGCTGCTGCTTGTTTTCTTTTTACTATCGTCCCACAGTCATTTGTATTCTACTGCAGTTCACCATCAGCTGCTTTATTTAGCACAGCACTGATTTCTCAATTATATTATGAATATTAATGCTAACCTTTCATCGTCTTTAAAATGGCTCTCAAGAATGTTTAGATAGATTACAGCTGCAATGTGCAACATCTTCAGATATTTGGTGACCTCTCTGGCTGAAAATAGTTATTACGAGGATAATCTACAGCATGCTTCAGAATGTTCTTGTACAAACCGGATTCCAAAAAAGTTGGGACACTAAACAAGTTGTGAAAAAAAAACTGAATGCAATGATGTGGAGGCGCCAACATCTAAAATTTTATTCAGAATAGAACACAAATCACAGATCAGAAGTTGAAACTGAGAGAATGTATCATTTTAAGGGAAATATGTTGTTTCCAAATTTCATGGCGTCAACAAATCCCAAAAAAGTTGTGACAAGGCCATTTTTACCACTGTGTAGGGGGGGGGGGGGGGGGGGGGGGGGGGGGGGGGGGGGGGGGGGGGGGGGGGGGGGGGGGGGGGGGGG
>JAUZST010013523.1:0-10982 GCA_034779995.1 Parotocinclus haroldoi
AATTTATATATATATATGTAATACAACCAGAACACACATATTTACCAAGATTTTGTGTGTGTGTGTGTGTGCGTGCGTGCGTGAGTGCGCCTGTCCATGTATGTGTATGTTTGTGTGTGTGTGTGTGTGTGTGTGTGTGTGTGTGTGTGTGTGTGTGCATGCATGTGTTTGAGCAGAGCATGGAGCACAGTGTGAGCTGCAGGGATCAGCCGACTCTGGTGGCTCAGACATGTTACAGAGTGGATTTATTTAACAGACAGATGAGAGATACTCTGCTCACATCCCTGCTCGTCACCACCATCGACAACAAGACCCTCGCTCACATCGGGACGGCTGATGGCCGACTGCTGCAGGTACCGGGCAGACCACAGTCTTTACACCCAACACAGTGTCCTAACAACAGCATTATTTCTAATATGAAATGAATAGCCTAATCTATTAATCTGTCTATACTGCATAAAAAACTGTACTAGATGCACGCTCATGCCTTCAGTGGTCTGGTCTTATTAAATGAACAGACTCAGAGGAGCACTGGAGATAAACATGGACTCGCTCTTCTCAACTCTTGCTAGAGAAGGGAATTTAACCAGTATTGAGCCACTCTGCTTCAGACCATTTTATAGATAAAGTGTGCCTGTAGTTGTTATATGACAACAGTTGTTATATATATGTGACTGCATTACAGCACCAACTACAATATACAGATAGATACAACAGGTTGTGTCCCTTTTAACACATAGATGTACATTTCTGGATTCTCTCTCTAGACTAACAGTGGCAGTAGAAAGGGGTGTAGTGATACCGAAACGACTCTCAAAATGATACATTTCTAGTTTTGTCAAATTTCTCCCTGCCGCTTTTAAACAGAGTCCATAGACTTCTACAGAATCACAACTCCTCAACTCCATCAGACACCTTGAAAATGCACTGGAATGCTGAAAGTAAGCCAGGACTTTTCTAACAATTGTCATCAGAACAGCAACACAATTATGCTCATCAGAACAACACCACAATTATGCTCCCAATTCTAATGGAACATGTTTTAGATTAACAAAGGCTGTAGCAGCAAAGTTGGGAGGCAAACTTCACATTAATCCCCCTGTAATGTATTTACACTTTGGCTGTCCACATTTGTCTATATAGTGTGTATAAAGGTATAATTCAGATCATGTTATCTGAGGTTTCTATTTACACTGTTCACAGAAATGAGGGGATATTTCAAAATGAAACAATTTTCAAAATTTCTCAAAATTCAATGTATTAAAAGAAGACATACACTAGAAATTAATAATGGGTGAAAGGAGATGACCTATTAAGTACCGTTTACGTAACCACATACAGTCAAAGTTTGTTTGGCACTCTGTGCACTTGCTAGAATTTGTATGAATTGATATGTGGGAAATATAAAAACAGGAGGTCTTGTCAGTTGTAAAAATGTTCCCAGTAACTGATTTTAGTAATACTGTATGACCACTGGGACATAACTTGGGGAGGATAGGGGGTGGGGGTCTCTATGTCTCTCAATCACATGGCTGAAGTTGGGGAACTGGGGAATAGGGAGATCTGTTTCTCAAAAAAATGAGAGAGATTTAAGATACCTGTATACCAATCTTTTTATGTTAATTTAAACTTGATTCAGTTCTGTACCTTATTCCCATTGGGACAGGATTATTTTACTCCTACAAAGCTATTGTAAATCTATAGCGTGTGTTCATGAACCTGAAGTTGTTTTGAACATGCATTTGTTGTAGAACATAATATAGAGAGCATCCAGTACATAAAAAGTGATTTAGTGTTTAGCAGTAAGCAACCGGTCAGAGACGTTTCATCGCATTAACGCTGAGCACAGACAGTAATCACGTTAACTTTGTGTCCTCCATTCTGTTGTAGTTCGTGTTGAGAAGATCCAGTCCCATCATCTTCGCCAACTATTCACTAGTTGAAAACCAGAGGGTTTCTTCCACCGCTGCTGTGCTTCCTCCAGACCAGCTACTCTTTATAGTGGGGAATAAGGTATTTTACCTCTATTACCTCACAGCACCACTGCTTTTTATACACCTGCATATCACTATACATATATTGTATCTCTTACACACACACACGCACACACACACACACACACACATACACTTTTCATATTTATATACATAAATATGAAAACATAGAGTAAAATTATATATATATAAAGTTTAAGTTAAGTTTATATATAAGTCTAAAGTTTAAAAAATGTATTACTATAACAACAAGTTCATGTTTATTTAAACATTAGAGCTGACGCATCAGCATGTGTTTTCAGTCAATGTTTTTACAGTGGAGCATTGTCTCGAAGCATCTTCACAAATATCAAGGCCCACAGGCCTAATAAAGAAAGCCAAGTGTCAAGGCAGTGGAAAGAAAAAACTCCCCGAATTTTAGGAAGAACCCTATAAATTTAAGGAGGAAGGACAAAGACTCAAACCTCCTTAGGCAAGATAAGACATCACGAGTGAGGGATATTTATTTAAGGAGTTATTTATCATATCACTAGTTAAGAGAAGAGACGGGGCTTAGCATACCATCACTTCAATATGTGTGCTATACCCACTTAGGTTCAAGCCTAAACTGAAGACTTGTCATCTCCAGTCCCTCAGATGGCACTGTGTCAAGAACCAACATTCATCAATAGCTTTAGCAAACATACCGTGCAATAAAAGATGCCTCACGTTAACAATGTCCGGAAGTTACATTGACATCTATGGGTTAGAATGTGCTGCAGCCCTGAACTGCAGACATGGCTGTTTATTAACAAATGTCTATACCGTCCCAACATTTTTACTATTCTCGGTCGTAATTTGACAACTATCTATATAACAGAATCCTAACATCAAACAAACACTGGAAACAAGTTTCACATTCAGTCAAGCCAAGTCACCACCACAGTGGCAAGGGGAGAAAATCTCTTTATCTCTCCTATCTCACTAGGAAGAAGCCTGTGGAAGACCAAGACTTGAAAAGAAACCCAACCTTCTTGGGGAGCCTAGATGTTACATACAGGACTATATTACAGAGGTATACTGCTCACAAAAATTAGGGAATAAAACTAGGGAATTCATTAAATATCCCCTAATCTTTGTGTGCGGTGTACATTATTTGTTATAAAATATTTGTTTTGTCCGAGGGAGGGGAAGTGTATCCAGGGATATGTGACGGACTCCGCTCAGACCTGATCAGGAAATGGGATTCAAGCTTAGAAAGAATTAAATGAGGCCGTCTAGCAGATAAAGGTACTGGATTCTGGATAAGAAGGTTTAAGGTTTCAATCTCACCTCTGTCACTGAGCAAGGTCACTAAGTCCTTAACTTTGTTAAATGCCATAAGTGTAATTGAAAAAAAAGCACTGCATTAAGTATTTTAGCACTCAAGTGTGTTGCTGCTTGTGTGTAACTGTATTTGTGGGTTTTTATTTATACACAGATGATCCAGGTTCCCCAGAGAGGGCCGGGCTGCCACCATTTCCTCACCTGTGCCGCCTGTCTAACGGCTCCAAGGTTTATGTCCTGTGGTTGGTGTTCGGGACGCTGCACCTGGAGATCTGAGTGTTTGGGGCGCTGGGTCAGAGGATCCTGCCCACCCGTCATCACACACGTGTGTATGCACTTTGGCTGATAGCACACTGAAACAACTCCGTTTGACATTTAGTGACTTAAATAGGGCTTACATTTAGAATTGGGATGGGAATATTTGTCCATCCTGACTTGGGAATGGCCTCGAAACTGAAAGACCTGAAACTTTCTAGTTACTTTGAACTTAGCGCTTTGTTCCCACTTCTGGTTAGAATAAACATTTGGGTTTTATTGCATAAAACAGCAACATAACAAAGGGTGCCACAATTTTAGTATAAGAATGGGTTTAAGAATAGATGAAAATAGATTTTAGTAATAAACTACCTGCAACATAGGGGAATCCCTGGTCACAGGGATGACCGAGCATCACAAAGGCCCAGCCCCTACACTGAAGCGTATTTAGACTTGAGGCAAAAACACACACTGGGTTGTATCCTGCCTCTGGTGCAGCCCCATTGCGAAGTTGCCATTGGTCACCCGACACCTTAAGTGTAGTATGGTTACCTAGCACTGAAAATCCAGATGTACAGACTCCCGGCCATTATGCTTATCTGAATGGCTTTGAGTTTTGTTTTGTTTTTGTTCTGGACGTATCTGCGCCCTTCCTGAGTTTCAGCACTTCTTGGGGTGGTTTGCTTGGTTTATATGACACACAGACCAGAGATGCCTCCTCTTTAAACCATAATTGGTGTTAAACTGTAATATAATACCAAGAAGGTCCTGTGTTCGATCCTGGTGTCAAGCGGTCTGGGTCCTTTGAGTTTGGAGTCTGAATGTTAAACAGTTGTCCTTGTGGGTTTACTCAGAGTACTCCAGTTTTCCTCCTACAGTCCAGAGGCATGCATTAGATTAACCGGGTACACTAAATTGACCCAACGTCTGTGTGTGTATATGTGTGCGTGTGTACGTGCCTGTGTCTGTGTGTGTGTATGTGTGTATCTGTGTGTTAAAAGGCGCCTTCCAGCCAGGTTAGGCAACACATGCAAGCACAATTATCTGTGTCTGAGGTATCAAAGGCTGGTCAGGATGCCGGATGAAAACGTTTGAGGTCCTGCAACTGTGTATGTGTTTGTGTGTTCTGGGTAGTTCTTCCCAAAAACAGCACCACCTGATGGTCAGACGGAGGTATCTTTATGTGGATTTGAGTTTCAGTCACCTCTCAAACCTGCAATCAGCACCAGGACTCATTTAGTAAAGCTGGGAGAAACTGCCTGTGTGGTTCAGCCTGCAAAAAGCACCAGCACACTGTGAGTCCAACACACACACACACACACACACACACACACATTGTGAAGACTTTCTATTAACATGAATCACAAGGAAGCAGTAATATAGCGAATAAAAGCCACACCTAACCTTAACCTCAGTCACATAAAACAAACCTTTTTACTTTTTTAAATATGAGTTGACTTGCCTCTTAGTACACACACAATACATATATACACTACATTAACCAAATTAGTAATGTGCCTTAATGTGAATATGAACTCGCCTGACAATCCATTTTCCATCGGCTCACTCTTTGCAGCTGTAACAGCTTCAGCTCTTCCGGAAAGGCTTTTCAAGAGGTTTAGGCATTTATTTATTTATTTTATGACCATTTTTTTTTAAATGTGCGTTTGTGAGATCAGACACTGATGTTGGACAAGAGCAGTTCTCTCTAATTCATCCCGAAGGTGTTCATTTCAATTCAATTCAATTTTATTTGTATAGCGCTTTTTACAATAAATATTGTTACAAAGCAGCTTTACGTTGATGCATGAACAAGTGTCACAAATTGGATTCTATTTGCCCCTAATGAGCAAGCTAATGGCGACAGTGGCAAGGAAAAACTCCCTGAGATTAAGAGGAAGAAACCTTGAGAGGAACAAGACTCAGAAGGAAAACCCATCCTCATTTGGGTAATAAACATGATTGACATTATATATAAAACATTTAAATGTATTAAGTCTATGTAGAGATGGGAGAGGGAGTATCTTCGGCATGGCTAATCAATCCGTCTGATATCATCTCCCACAGCAGGGTCACCGTTGGAGCGAGAACCTCGAAAAAGAGGAAATGAATTCGGCATGATCTTTGGTTCTATTAACATATGAAGGACTAAAACTGGGGGGTCAGGTCTCTGTTTAGGCCAAACTAAGTCACACATTTCTTTATGGACCTTACTTTGTGCTCTGGTGTACTGTTATGTTGGAACAGGAAGGGACCATAACCAAACTGTTCCAACAAGTTAGGGAGCATGAAATTGTCCAAAATCTCTTGGTATGCTGAAGCATTAAGTGTTCATTTCACTGGAACTAAGGGGCCAAGCCAAACTCTTGAAAAAACTGAAAAAAAAATATATATATACTATAATATAATATATATATATGAACTGATAGAAAGGCAACAGCAGCACAAACAGTAGCCTAAAGCAAATGTTTTGGCTCTTTTGGTCTTTCTTCACGAGGACCTCAGCAAGACATAAAATGCCAGCTTTGGTAACATCTGGTACCCACAATGTCCCGGTAATATTAAACCTTCCACACAAACAAACACGGCAAAATGTGTTTGCTTGTCTTTTAGTTGTATATCTCTTGTGTAATGTTGCTTAGTTTTTCACTGGTGATCTGCTGTTATGTCATATCCCTTTATTAATTATGAATGTGTTTTTCATAGTTTGACATGCAAGATCCGCTCTGGAGTGACAGAGCCACTGTTTACACCCATTAATGTTGTAGTGAGTGTTCACGAGGGCCAAATGGAGGGCCCATACTTCATCGAAGGAACCGCTGAAATTCAAGGATTCACATTTGTGGTAATTTCAGTTATATGTCAGTCCTAAATGGATCTCATTACTAGTTAATACTTTATTGTATTTTGCTTTGTACATTACAAGTGTAATGGTAGTGCTCGGGTGATGGAGTGGTCTAATAGTTTAGCCCACCACTATGGTGACACCGATTCAAATTCCCTGGTGGTTTCTGGCACAGCTGGATGTCCATGACTAAGAGGAGATAGAACAGACTTCACAACAGTACCATCATCATATGCCTGCACATTAAATGGAATATATGGCAGTGTAACTTTATAACCAGAATTAAGTCTTTAGTATTTATATCACCACCATTCAAGTGATTTTTATGAAGATTTGACAACCTTGTGTCATTCAGCTGCCCAACATCACGGAGGTGCAGCCGGATTATGGCCCCATGAATGGAGGCACATTGATTACCATCACAGGACAATACTTGCACTCAGGGAAGACCAGGAAGGTCACTCTGGATGGAGACACCTGCCCCATCAAACAGTGCGTGTAACCAGGGTGAATATTTACCAACAATATCATGATCACTAATAAATGCAGTTCAATAACCAATCTACCTCTGCACCTCTCTTTGTCAGTTTATTGGTCCTCCGGGGGAATCTGTCCTCCATCGTGTGCCTCTCTCAGCCAGTCAGTGAGGTGAAGGATGTGGTGCTGCAGGTCTACATCGACAAGTTCCGTATTGTTACCACTAAAGTGTTTCGTTACAAGCAGACGCCAGAGATCCACTCGGTCCAACCTGACTGCAGCTTCGACAAGTATGTTGTTTCTATTTTGATATTGCATCGGAGGATTTAAAAAAATGGCACCTGTATGAATCCTGTAAAGCAAATATACCAAAAAAGACATTTTAATGGATAAAAAACTTAACGGCCCACAGATCCAATTACAAGTGGCCTGTCCATTTGGCCTATTTGAAGTTAAAGTCTTGTTTTTCTTTCCATGTTCTTCATAGTTAAGTTTTCATTTGTCCACTATGTTTGATTAAAAAACAACAACTTTTTGGTTATTATTTCAGAAGGGGAACAGGGTTAAAACAGATTTAAGAATTAAGATCAGTGGGAATGATTAATGGAGTAACAAGTTGAAGTTTTTGGGTCCAGTCGTCATCACCAATATACAGTATTATGTATGGTCATTATATCAAATCTAATGGTGGTCTAAGAGTTTTGCAGAGTAATAACACTGTTGTTTGTATTATCTATCTGCCCTGATGTCTAGCGGTTCAAGAATCACTATAGAAGGAAAGAATCTAGACTCTGTTTACAGGACCATCATCCACTTCAAACCCAAAGAGAGTCACCTGAAACCTGTTTCCATTGTAAGATCTGCTTCTACACTAATAACAGAAATCCAAACACTGTTTAGTTACTTTTACACCTTTTCTTCACTATATCATATATCCTTTACCCAGAGGTTTAGGTAGTCAGTAGGCCAGAAGGTTTAGGGTTTAAATGCCAGTGCTGCCAAGCTGCCACTGTCGGGCCCTCGACACCATCATTGTTTGGACTGCACATTGTAAGATCTTATCAGTGTAAGTTACTCTATATAAAGTCATCTGCCAAATGTTGTAAATGTACACTAAGAGAAACACATTGAGAGCATCTAAAGTCATTTGGAACAAAGTGTACGAAAGTGTACCACATCTGATCTTGGACTGACCTAGGCGTATACAGAAGCCATCCTCGACTAAACATAGTATATGAGATGGGCTGTAGGAGATCAGCGAGATATTCTAGGGGCAATAACTAAGCATCATGAGAGGCTACCCTATTGCCAGTGACAACAGATGCTAAGGTACAGAGGCTAAAGAGGTGAGATTAATATTCACACTGTTTGTTTTTTCAGGAATGCCGTGGTAAAGCCAAAACTACCCATATGGAGTGCATGACCCCGGTCTTCCCAAGAGATGAGACAGAGGAAGGAGAGCTGTCGTTTGACATGGATGGAGCTTTGGGACTGTGGAAGCAGGATTTCTCATACCACCCCTATGGGAGGCCAATTCCATTTGAGACAGAGGGCCACATGCTCACACTGTACCCCGGCTTTGATGAAGTCTCTTTACATGTGAGTGGTCTGACACAGAAAACAAGTCACGGTCAAACAGTGTCAGGAGGTACAAACGTAACCGTTGTTTGTTTATTTGGCTTCAACGTCGCTATAGGCATCAGTGGCCATCTCAGCAACACACAAGGTTATATCAGAATTAGTTATATATACACAAAAGTCAATAGCAATATTAGAGTATTTAATTAACCTAACATGCATGTATTTAAACTGTGGAAGGAAACCAGAATACTGGAGTAAACCCACACAGACACGGGGAGGACATGCAGACTCTTCATAGTAAGGAGCCAAGTCACTCCACCCTGGGATTGAACCCAGGACCTTCTTGCTGCGAGGCGACGGTGCTGCACAATGAGCCACCGTGCTGCCCCAACCATTGTGTTTAAACAATACACAATTGTCATCAAGGGGCCCAAAACTTGCCAAGAAAATATCGTCCACACTATCACAACACCACCAACAGCCTGAACCATTGCAACAAAGCAGGATCGATCCATGCTTGCATGTTATTTAAGGCTAATTCGGACCCTGCTATCTGAGTCACAGCAGAAATTGAGGCTTATCAGAGCAGGCAACGTTTGTTCAATATTTCTGTACGGTATTGTTGATACTGTGTGAACTGTGTGGCTTCAAGGTTCAGTGTGTTGTTGAGTCATGACCAAGGCAGCCATACCTCGGATCTGAGTCATGTCCAAAACTTTTAGTAGCTGAGTTAAGAGACTGGGTCAGGTCGAGAAACAGACCAAGAGCAGTTAGAGATTTTTCTTATCATACAAGAATAAAAAGGAGAAAATAGGAAACATTCAATTAGTTTGTAATTCACTTTACATTAATTATTATCCATTCCACAATACATATACACCAAATAGTATATTTCATCATATATTTTGTAAAATGTCACTTCAAGTAATATACAGCTTAAAAAGTATTCTTAATTATTATTAGACTATAATCTTAGTCACACTTATTTAGTGTAAGTTTTGAAGGCAAATGATGGTGACGGTTTTCAAATATAATCGGAAGCCACCACATAAATTCAACTGAATATTACAACAACATCCATCTTATCCATTTTTACTACTACATTAAAATATAATACTGAAATAATATATTCATAATTTCTGGACATGGTTAAGTGAGACTATTCAAAATAAATTGTGTTCATTGATTATTTGTCATTCATTAAGCCATTTTCTTCTCTGGCATCAGTGAGGTATTTTCGTTGAGAGTCAACTGTCACTTAATAGATATTTTTCTTATCGACAGTTTCTAAAAGACTCAAACCAGCCCATCTAGCCTCTCATATTTAAATGCTTAGATCTGAATGCATTGCATTAGCCACTATACCTATTCATACACCAGTCAGTCCTGTCTCACCCATGCTCCTGTCCATATTAAGTCACTTGGGTCTTTTGCTTTTGATCCTAAATTTTCGTACATGCTGTGGTGCGTGGTGCATTTGTCTGCATTAGCTGTTTTTATGATTATCTTAAGCGTTGTTCACATAACAGCACCAGAAACTGAACCTGGTGTACTCCTGCATGAGGATCACCATGACTGTCGGTGGGGTCGACTGTGGAGCAAAGGTTTTGGATAACGAGATCACGTGCCGCATTCCCAAAAACCTCACCATCCCTAACGAGGGCTTACCTGTAAAGGTGAGGCAGCTGTAATGGCAGCAGGGTTTTACTGGGGGCTGAAGTGAACTTAAGAGTGTAAAGAACTCAGGTTCTGTCCTGCTGCTTCTTGTAATAACTCCTAATATGAATCTCGTTCTATGTCAGATTACGGTTAATGGTCACGTCCATGATGTGGGCACTGTGGTCTTTGTCAGCAACCACTACGTGGTGGGTATTGTACTCAGCATTCTGGGAGCTCTGGTCGCCGGCGCTGTGCTGGCCTTCCTAACCATGAAACATCTGAGGAAGAAGAAGACAGGTAATACTCTTCGCTACTAATGCAAATACCTTATCAGAAGCAAGGTTTTAGCATCTTATCTGAATGAAACAATAGAACACAAGAGAGAGGGAGGGAGTTATTGTGAATAACATCACGTCTGTGATAGGGTGTCGTACATAATAGCAGGCGTGATGTCATTGTCGATAATATTGTCAATTCCTCTCACCACTTACTGATTCAGTCGATTCCTCTCACCACTTGCTGATTCAGTCGATTCCTTTCACCACTTGCTGATTCAGTCGATTCCTCTCACCACTTGCTTATTCAGTCGATTCCTCTCACCACTTGCTGATTTAGTCGATTCCTTTCACCACTTGCTGATTCAGTCGATTCCTCTCACCACTTGCTGATTCAGTCGATTCCTTTCACCACTTGCTGATTCAGTCGATTCCTTTCACCACTTGCTAATTCAGTCGATTCCTCTCACCACTTGCTGATTTAGTCGATTCCTTTCACCACTTGCTGATTCAATCGATTCCTCTCACCACTTGCTGATTCAGTCGATTCCTTTCACCACTTGCTGATTCAGTCGATTCCTTTCACCACTT
>JAUZST010013524.1:0-10981 GCA_034779995.1 Parotocinclus haroldoi
AGAGAGAGAGAGAGAGAGAGAGAGAGAGAGAGAGAGAGAGAGAGAGAGAGACAGAGAGAGACAGAGAGAGAGAGAGATAGAGAGAGAGAGAGAGATAGTTAGATAGATAGATAGATAGATAGATAGATGCATAATGTTAGATTAAACAAAATATGAAATATAATAGTATTTATTAATATATGTATGAAATTCAATATTCTTTTTTTTCTTGTATGATGAAAAAATCTTAATCTGGTCTCGGACTCGATGTTTGACTGCAACATTAGTTGCTTGTTAAGCTTAACAATCGCCTAGTATGTGAGATCACAAAAGTAATGTTAGGTAGTGTACAGTTTCTGTGAAATTTGAAAAATAAAACAGCAACATTAATACAAGCTAAAAAGAATCGAAAAAGAAGAAGAGAAACATTCTCTGATTACTTCAACAAGGAGAGGACTACGAAAGGGAAAGTTAGAGGTGGTGACACGGCCTCTCGGTGAGATATGGTGTGATGATTGAGTTTTCACAGAATTTCTATGCTGCTTTTACAAATTCAACATCTTTTAACATGACAGGTACATTCTGTACTGTGTGTGCAGTATATACTGTACATATTAACAGGAATATTTTCTAAAAATGTAAACGTTCCCTTCAACCCTGAGTTTACTTGCTAAAGTATTAAGGTCAGCCAAGTAAGTAAGAAATTAAGAGGTCTTTTAGAGCTACACTTTGAGGTACACATACTAATATTGACACAACCTCCACATTACTTGTGCATACATCACACTGCAGCAGAGATAACATTGTACAAATACGAGACATATCACAAGGTTTACTCAGGGCTACACAGAGGGAAGTGACTTACAATAGGGTATTCACTTAAGTAAGACAGTAGACAGGGTTGAATTTCTGTCTGCCAGCAGAGCAAATAGGCTGTTCTGCCTTGTAATTAAAGGGATGGTTCAGTCGCTGGTTTGAACGAGTAGCAGTGGTTTGTATTTAAAAGTGAGGTAATAAAGGTGGTTAAGGCCTTTATACTAACTAATAGGGATTGCTAAAAGTTTGGGGAAAATTGCAGATGATGTTACATAGGTTAACTTTTTTTATGGCTTCATCGCTTTTGGAAACAGCCTGTCATACGTATAGATGTGGAAGACTTGTGTTGACGGTATTGTGCTAGACAAACAGCAGAACATGATAACGTAACCCTGTAACGTAAGCACTCATCTTTTATTGGTTACCCTGAGCCAATTATGGGCCATTATCATTCTCTGTGTATTATTGTGTAGTTTATGGAATGTTGTGCATAAGGTATATTTGCATTTATTTCAACGTTGAACCCTGTGTTTTCTAGTCATTTTACACAGCTCTGTGCCTTTTCATGTGCAGTTATGAAGAAACGGACTCTTACAGGGGTTAAATCAGTTCAAATGCATGTTATGTGGCAAATACGCTCATTTGAAAGCAGGGCGCTGGCGGAAACTCAAGCTGAGTAGGTTTCCACAGAAGACTTCAAACTGGGGCACTTGCAAATAGTATAGTGGATGCATCTTTTTAAGGTGGTTGGTAAAAATTGAGGGGGCAGACCAGGGAGAGCCCCACAGGTTTACGTTTACCTTTCAGTATTAACAAACCCCTCAGTGGAGAGAGGAAAATTGATTCTGTTTCAGTATGATATTTAGTGAAATACCAACAGTCACGCCTCATAAAAGCATAAACTGCTCTTGTGATTGTCAGCCACTTCACTTGGGAGATTCCACTGAACTTCTGAGCCCCTGTCGTGTCCATTTTATAATCAGGAGAAGTGAAACTGGAAAAATTAAACAAAATGACACAGTCACTCAGATTTTGCAAGACATAATACGGTGATAAATTCAGCATGTGCATGTGACCCTGTTTGTATAGTCTGTCATCATGGGCTTGCTGATTGTTCGTTCAGCATGACACCTCATTTGTGGTTGGAGGACTGAGGTGTAGGATGGGAAATTCCTCATCCTGTTACTTGTAAGGAACCAGATTTCCTGCAGTGGTACATTCCCAGCATGACCTAATAGGATTATGTAACCCCTAACTTGTTTTATATATTCTTATGATATGCTACGATTATGATTAATCGGGCTAAATAAAGGCCATAATTCATCCAGGCTACAATAATGCAGGTTAAACTCTTAGACAGTGACTAAATTGGTCTGTAGAGGTGCTCACAATGCTAAACTATGTCACTGAAGTCGATGACTCCTTAATTATTTTATTTTAAAAAAGACTCTAGCTATAAATTGAGCTCACTTTGTGAAGCCATAAACAAATATTTTCTATTTATTTCTAAGAAATAATCTACAACCTGATGTGGTAATTGCTTATATTAATCAGTTTATATACAAAGATATATACACAGTTTTTCTAGTTTGGGCAGTCACTGATTTATCAAAATGTTCAGAAAGAAAATTAAAATGTACAAGAAGAAATATACAAGAAGTATAAAATGTAAATAAGATCTGACATTACCCACATTAATAGAACACATGATTTTGTGTGTGTGTGTGTGTGTGTGTGTGTGTGTGTGTGTGTGTGCATGTGTGGCAAGTTTACATATTCAGATAAGGACCAATTGTCCCCACAAGCATTCAATAGCTTACATTTTCCTCATAAGGACTGCAACTTTCTTACAAAAAAGAAGCAAATTATTTCCTGAGGTTAAGAATACAAATAGGTGTAGTGCTAATTAGTTATGTCAGAATTATAAGAATGGAAATGTTTCACCTTTTGCTACACTTGTGAGGACTAAATGATATGAAACAATGATAGGAAAACTTGAAAGGACCTTTTTTCTGGTCCTCAATGCTTTAACTGCTTTATTACAAAAACAGCAACTTTGATTTGAAAAACCAAAATAGCATACTGCCTTTAGTTTCAATACCTGTAATAGTTGCAGTTTGTGTGTGTGTGTGTGTGTGTGTGTGTGTAGGGGGCAGGTGTGCAAGAGGAATTGAGTGAGACAGAGAGAAGGGGATTTGCCCACCTCTGGCCATTTCACCTGAGATAGCACAGAGAAACTTTCCTTTTTAGAGTTTCAGCATGTGGAGGAGGTGAGGCTGGAGGGTTTCATGCACAGGCAAGCCCCTTCTGCTTCATTTTCCCCTTCCATATATGTAGACAATATGGTCTCACACAAGGCCATCATTCATACTTTTTATAATATGATTCATAGTATAAAGAACTGACAAGCATTGAATCACCACACACACCTACACAACACCTTCCTAGGTTTCCACCTTCTTAGGTTCAAGTATGTTCATCAAGCTTTTGTCCTGCAAACGGGAAAGTCCATAAAGTAAGGGTTTGCCAACGTTGGCAGGGAGAGAGTGGCTGATTTGAACAGGTCCCTCACATTAACAATAAATCAGTTAATAAACATTAATAATAAAGCTGACTGTCCAACATCGGTATCCAACTTCTTCTGTGGAAGAAAAGGGTTTGAATATCCACAAATGTGACATATTGTATTTACTTATCAATCTGTGAAAGTCCTTCTTTTGCCAGTGCTATTCGTTCACACATTAATGCATAGCTTCTGTAAGATTCTCTAAATTGCAATGTTTTATATACAATACGTGTAAATGGTAACGAATAAATACGTATACAGTGTTAAAAATGTGAAACATATCTATCTACATATGGAGTATTAATCTGTGCAAACAGGCCGAAACCTCAGGCGTCTTATAATATAATTCTTCTGAATAAGCCACAGGACAGTGTGAGACAACAGTTAATTGCAAGAAACAAAGCGCAATATTTGCATTATGATCTCTCAGACCTGTAGGTGGCATTGTGGATACTGACAACGGCCGGAGTTGTGGTGAAATCGGGAGTTCCCCTGGTGAAAAACTACAGGGGTGATGAGGATGAGTTTGACTTGTCAATAGACAAATATGGCATTTCCTTTTGCTAAGTGAATGCAGGTATCACACACACACACACACACACACACACACACACACACACACACACACACACACACACACACACACACACACACACACAGAGGTATAAATGTTATTAACCCTAATTAACCCTTTAGAAACACACACAAGCAAAAAATAATAATACTTATAATGACAAAGATTATTATAAGTATTATTACGCAGGTTGCCTACTTAATACATTTACACAATATAAACAGAACTAATACACAAGGAAGGACTGTACAGATTTCTGACACTTCCTTATACACCTTTTATTGTGCAGTACTGTACTGTAAATTCCATACACAAGTCTGTATAACCGTGCGATTTGACAACATGCCTGGCACATGACAGAACAGCTTCAGTTGCTGTTTCTAACAAAGGCCCCTAATAGTAGAGTAAAATAAATATTTGCATTGGAAATGTGTCATTCTGGTCATCACCGGTGTGTCTAGGATACCATTACTACGTCTTTTGCGTAAAATATGAGCAAGTGCTTCACTAACAATCAGAGTAATACTTACACAAATTGTACCCTAAAGAAGCATTTTTTCGTAACGTTCTCAAATATTGACAGCCCTAATACACCATGTATATATACTTCTCACATACTTCAAAATGAACTCTTTTGTAATAAAATATCCCCTAATTCCTGTGAGCAGTGTGTCTTTCAGCATCACAACATCCCTCCAAATTTATTTACAGTTTGTGCAGCTCTCTGAGCACCAGCTTGCTGACTGGATTAGCATTTTGAATGTCACATTTTATTGCATAGCCAGTGCTGTCCCACAAGGCTCAGTAATGGGTCTATTGCGTTTCTGCTCTGTGAAATATTTTAATTAAAGCGCGGCGTTTTCTCGTGTCTCTGATACAGGGACAGTAGCCAGCTTTTTTGCCTGCCTTTTAAAAATTAATTAACAGCTGCACCTTTGCATGTCTGAACGACTCCCATCATTTTTGGATGATGAACATTTATCTTGGACGTAACCGGAGAGAATTAATTTCCCTGCCAATCAAAAATTCCCTAGCGTGGTTAACTCGAAACTGCTGTCAGTGATCTGTTTGAACTTCTACGAGAATATGTGGGTGACACATACAGTCAGAGCAAAAGGTTTTGAGCCCTCGAATGTGGGTAAATGTGCTCACTGTATTGAATACAGTACTCTGTGTGTTGGTGTTCCAAACAGTTAGTTATATTATTGATATTAATCTATTTTAATTGCCCAATTCAAACCATGAAGTGACCAAATGACATCAATATCCATAGTAGAACTATGAAATAATTTATGGTCAGTTCATAGTCATGTAAGTTTACAGTTGTACTATGAAATTTGACCATGGAACCATGAAGTGGCCAAATTGCCATCAAAAATTCATAGTACAACTGTTATCTTTACGGTCAAAGTGTGAAAGTTCACATTAAAACTGTCAAGCAATTTACAGTTTTACTATAAAATTTCACAGTACATTTTCTTCCTGGGAATTTTGGCCTGTTACTGGTAGTAACTGGGCAATGCCAGTATAATGTAAGATTAGCTGGTATATGATGAAATGCCAAAAGAAATGTGTTTACCACACATGTATTTGTATTTCCCGTCACTTGATAAAAGTTTATTAGTTCTTTTGCCCAGAAAAAAACCACAAAGTGATCAACAGCAAGCAAAAACAGCTGTCTTTCCATCCTCTATGGTATTTAAGCAATCCTGCTGAAAAACAACAAAGACCAGAGTAGTGTTTGGGAGGCTGGAATGCTGGTCAGCCAGGAAACCATTAGTGCATTTCGTGTTGGTCCAAGCTGGTTTGTGCTGGTTTAGCTGGTGAACTCGTACAGTCATCATAACAACATGCACTGTAAATCACCTTTAAGCAGGTGATTTAAATGTAAGTACACTTAAATGACGGAAAGCACATGCATTAGTTATTTTGGAGCTTAAAAATCAATCTGATTAAGAAAAAATAGCACGAGGGTGGCGCTGGTTAGATATCAGCTTTAACTAGCTACCAGGTTGTGTTAGCATTGCAGTTAAGCCATGTAGCATGAGTTTGAGGGGAATTTAAAATACCATACCTTGATTTTTTGGAAAATAAAGAAGAAAGGGCAGCACGGGGGACACGGTGGGTAGCACCGCTGCGTCACAACAATAAGGTACAGGGTCCTCCCTGTGTCTGCCTGGGTTTGATCCTGGTACTCCGTCTTTCTCCCACAGTCCAGAGACATGTGTGTTAGGTTAATTGGTGTATCTAAAGTGGTCCTTAGTGTGTGACTGTGTATGTGTGTGTGTCCCACGATGGATTGGCGTCCCATCTGGGGTTGTTTCTACCCTTGCACCCAGAGTTGCCGGGTGGGCACCGACCGGTTCGCGACCCCCTGTGGATTAAGCTGAAGATAATGAATAATAAAGAATAGGCTTTTTTTGGGTGGGGGTTGGGGGTGTTACTAATATATTTTAATGTATGCTAAAACGGTTCAGGGGGATGTATTTCCCTTCAAATAACATGGAACTGTGTCAGTGAACACTGTACAAAATGAACATCATGGACTGGTCTGGAGGAATTCCTAATACATCCTGTGTCTGAATCAAGCTTCGAAACCTAACGTCACGCACGCGTCACGGAAACGTAGCCTGAAACAGGAAGTAAAGATGGCGACTGCCTACGAGAGATTCAACCTGTAAGTTGCGAACCATATCGTATTTATTTAGCCACGTCGACAACGTGAATCGCTGTGACGATTAAACAAGAGCGTCCTTTTTCGTTCCGCTGAACTGACGGCTTTTGACGGCTGTAATAGGCGCTTCCTGATCTAAGTGCTGAAGCAGAGACACTGTGTGTTCGATGACAGCTTACGTTGCTGTTCGTGTTGGCGGTAGCTTTTCACCTCAGTACCTGTGAGCAGGACGGTGTGTCAGACGGGTTTTATATCGGCGCAGTGCGTGATTGAGGGTGGCTGGAGTGCAGTGTGATTGGCAACCGTGTTGGACATTGGCACACAAAACACGCACGTGACATTGAGTTTGAAGTAACTGTGAAGCAACTCTTAAAAATGTATTCTACAAATGGAATTGAAACCCGGTTTGCCTGAATCATTTGGGAGCTCTTAAGTGACTTCCTGTTTCAACAGGGCATAAATCTGAAGTTACGCCAAACCAAATGAGTTTATTAATTTATCATGGGGAATTAAACACAATAAGACTAAGGTGGGTTCATCTCCATAAGATTAGATCACAGAAACTCTAAGATAAAATCCAACAGCAAATGTTAAAGAGTTTCTCCTAGTACAGTGCATATCATTATAACCCTTTGTTTGTTTCTTTTGTTTTTTTGGCTTCTTTAACGTGGCTATCGGCACCAGTGGCCGTTTCAGCGACGCGCACGAGGCTCATCTCAACGCCAGTCATATAAATACACACACACATACACACAAGACAATGCCAAATTATAGCGATCAATTAACATGCATGTCTTTGGACTGTGGGAGAAAACCGGAGTATCCGGAGTAAACCCACGCAGACACAGGGAGGAAATGCAGACTCCTCCAAGGCCGCTCCACCCTGGGATTGAACCCAGGATCTTCTTGCTGTGAGGCGGAGGGGAAGGAGCTACGCACAGAGCCACCGTGATACCCTTATATCCCTTTAAAATAGTAACTTCATAACATTCAAGCCATTGGAAGAAAGGCAACAATTTTACAAATGAATGACAAATTAAAATAAGGGGGTTGGTAAAGTTATTAATGCTATGAAGTACACTTTGCGCTTTACCAACAGTCACAGTCTGTTTGGTCATTTACACATCTATTGCCCGCTTTTCCTTAGAAAATTATGCCTATTGTGTCAAAAAACTTGGGCAATGGACTGCTCTGTCTAAGCTCATCCACAGACGGTATGAAGAGAGCTGTCCAATGACCTTGCCATGGGGAGATTTTTTCAGATTTGTCTAATTTTGGCCAGGGCTCTGACTTGACCTCTCAGGTACATTAATCCTCTTATTCTTAAGCCTTGTTTGTTGTTGTTGTTGGTTGTTGTTGTTGCTGCTGTTGTTGTTGGTTGTTGTTGTTGCTGCTGTTGTTGTTGTTGTTGTTGGTGGTGGTGGTGGTGGTGGTGGTGTGTTTAGGGTCGTTGTCTTACTGAAAGTCAAAATCCTTTCCTTTCTTCAGAGGTTTAGCAGAGGGTCTCGGGTATTCCTCAGGAATTTAGATGTAGTTGGCAGCATATTTTCCCTTTCTATTCTTACAATTCCTCAGGCCCTGCTGATGAAAGATAGCCCATAACATGTTGCCACCACCACACCTCACAGTAGGCATGGAGTGTGTTTGTGCCGCCATAGGTTTGTATTTTGTGCTTGGGATTCAGTCCAAAAAGTTCGGTCAAAGTATCAGAAGCACAAACGAGGCGTGTAGAATTTTTTTCAGAGTACAAGTTTTGTGTAAACCTTGTGAGATTGTCAGAGATTGTCATGGAATCCCCATGTGCAGAAACAACCAATCGTGTCTGCATGAGGTGAACGCTACACCACCTAGGCACTGCTCCGTGAACTTCTGTTCCTGTTGTGGTTGAATGTGATATCATGTGATATATCATGGGAGGGCAGTAGCTTAGCAGTTAAGGTACTGGACTGGACTGGGTTGAAATCCCACCTCTGCCATGCTGCTACAGTTGGGTCCTTAAGTAAGACCCTTAACCCACTGTTGCTTGTGTGTACGACTATATGCTAAACGCTGTAAATGTGTAGGTTATGGAATGTAATATCACTGATTCTGACCACTGTGGTCTCTGCCTTATCAAACCCCATAGAGAAACCTCAGTGTTGCAGTCAGATCAGATGCCCGTTACTGAAGCAGATTTGTGCTTGGGTCCGTGTGCCATGACTTTATATCTGCATTCGGCGAAATCCTCAGACAGCAGTTCTTTGTGTGGTGCTGCTGGCTCAGAAGGCTGTGAATGGTATGACGGAGTAAGGGACGGCTTGGCCACATTTATGACTTGTTGCCTAATTCTCCATGCTTGCATCGTTGTTTGTGGTCAGTAGCACGGAAATGCATTGCTCAGCAAACTTTGCAACGAGGAATGTCTTCAGAATGATGTGTCATGAAAATGCAGCTCTACCGTTTTCACTCATCTTACAGAAGGAAGTGCTGATTTAGAGCGTCTGGGTAAAATAGCTGAATCAGTTCATGTTGGTCCTTGGCTTGGGTTTGACATTCGAGACAGGATTTATTAAAGGAAGCTTTGAGTTGTTTGGCTCATAGAAAATGGCAGACAAAAAAAAGGAAACGTGTGCAAGCGCTTGCAAATACATCGATTGAAAGTTGATTCACAGATATTAGATAAGAAAGGCGTTTTTTTCACATGGGTAGATAAACCATTTGCATTGTTATTAAGCAAAAACAGAGCGTGCAAAGCCAGCATCGATATAGAACATGCACTGTTTATCTTCAATGTTTTAGACACTTACTGGCAGTTAGAGGTGATAGCTTATCTTTTCCCGTGCACAGTGCATTTCTGTAAGGTTACAGTTACTGCATACAACGGCTGGCTTTTTCCAGAGAGACGCCTCGATTCCCTCAAGTTTTAGATGGAATTAGAGTGCAACTGTTATTTTCTCTTTTAAACAGTTGTGATTGTTGCCATTTGTCTTATTTGAGCATCACCACTCTACACCTTATCATAAACAAACAGCATTGCGATCTGACACTCACCCTAATGCTACATAGACTGCACCCAGGTGAGTGTTAAGCAAACATCTCACCATTTTTTTTAGGCTTGGCTGATGATTGAAAGGTAGATTTTGACTCGTCAAAGACTGGCTTTACAACATGAGTCAGCTTCCAACAATCACCTAATTGTGACCATGTCGATCCTGAGCTTGATATGCTCTCCACACACCTCATGTTTCTGATGAGGATCACAGTACAAAGGAATAGAGTTAGATTTTCTTAAGGGATGCACTGCAATACGTTTTTTTGCCAGCTTTTTTGAGGAAAAGTGACATAGACAAATCCATCTTGCCATCACAGGTGGCAAGAGATGAGTTTGGTGGCATAACAGGGATGAGTCCATGAGGCTGGGCTGTAAATATACATGATTCCACATGGTTGACGTTTTCTCAGGCAGTCTGCTGCTGTTCAGACTGAACCAGACTCCTCACACAGAAAAGTGTTTGGAACAAACAGCAATTTTATGTCCGTTTTACTTTTTAAAATCACTACTAGTATTATAGTGTTAGATTTCAACATTTCATTTTATATCTGTTTAACTATAAGTCTTGCCACCTCTGTTTCGAGTGCTTCGGATTCCATCTCAAAGGTTCTCACACGCCAGACCAGTCCTGGGCCACCAGTTATATCAATCACAGGTTTCTTAATTACACCCTCTGCTATTTAAACCCCTTGTTTGAGGAATTTTAAGCCACAGAGTTTGTTTGCTCAAACCGTTGTTTCTTAATTTCCATTTGTTTGCTAACTGCATTCATCTCTGCTTTCTGGCCGAACCTAACATTAAATGTTGGTCAAAACATTTTAGCTTTTATTCGTAGTAATTTATATAAGATATGAGGGAGGTAGTTCATGGCCCTGGTAATGCCTACATTTTTTATTGCTATGTGTTTGCCGGCTTAAAATTATTGTCTTTTTAACACTCGGTTAATGACTCTTATGGTAATTAATTCGACGCAACCCTCTCCTTTACAGACATGCTACTCCTGAGAAGTTTTATATAGAGGCCTGTGATAATGGAGCTAGCGACGTCCTGGTTATCGACAGGATTTCCACAGAGATGACCCTCGCAGGTGAGACTTGCTGATAGATCGGGCTTAAAACAGAATAGAATTCTGAACTTGGAGTACTGCTTGATAGTCAATTCAAGTCAAATTTATTTCTATAGCACTTTTTACAACGGAGCATTGTCTCAAAGCAGCTTTACAATCTTATATTCAAATATATGTTAAATATATATATTATAATATCAATCCCAAGCTGAGCAAGCCTAGGGCGACAGTGGAAAGGAAAAACTCCCTGAAAGTAGAAGGAAGAAACCTTGGGA
>JAUZST010013525.1:0-10981 GCA_034779995.1 Parotocinclus haroldoi
TTATATAAATAAAATTGTACAAGATAACAGTCAGTCAGTTTTCTGTCTCTTCAGTCTCTCACCTCGTGAGGTAAAGATGATTCTGAGAAAGGAGGTCAGGACCAAGAGAGCTGGGACCACGTCTTAGAGATGACAACAACCAGAGCAACTAAGGCGTGGCTCGGTAAGAAACATTTCAACATCCTTGAGTGGTCTAGCCAGTCTCCAGACCTGAACCCAACAGAAAATCGTTGGAGGGAGCTGAAAATGTTGCAAAGCGACACCCCTGACTCCTGAAAGATCTATAGAGAAGAGAAGATCTATATGGAGGAGTGGGCCAAAATCCCTGCTACAGTGTTGTGCAGACTTGGTCAAAAACAATAGGAAACGTCTGACCTCAAACAAAGGTTTCCATACCACATATTATGTTCTTATATTGTATCAAATATTTATTTTATGCAGTAAAATGCGAATGAATTATAAAAAAAAAACTATACATTGATGATTTAAAATGTTTTTTTTTAATTCTGTCTCTCACAGATGAAGTGTACCTACAATAAAAAAATTACAGACCAGTCCATTCACTGTGTACATATATAAAACCTGGCAGAATTTGTCATTTTTTTTGGATGCTTTAAAGTTTTTAAGAGAATATGAATGATAATACAAAAACCTATTCTTTTATTCATGGTTAGAGGTTTGTTGAAGCCATTTGATAGCAAACAATTGTGTCTGCCCTTTTTAAATCATAATGACAATAGAAACTACCCAAATCACCCTGATCTTAAGTTTACATACCCTGAACGTTTTGGCATTATAACATACACACAACTTGACACATGCAGGTTTAAATGGCTACTAAAAGTAACCATCCTCACCTGTGATGTACTTGCTTGTAATTAGTGTGTGTGCATAAAAAAGTCAGTGTGTTTATGGGCTCAGACCCCTGCATGTTTCATCCAGTGTAGCCACTGACGTTGTTGGATTACGAGCCATGGGCAAAGCCAAAGAATTATCAAAGGATCTGTGGGAGAAGACAGTTGAACTTTATAAAACAGGAAAGGGATATAAAAAGATATCCAAGGAATAAAGCATATCCTGGAACAAAGTTATTTGGAGTGATGAGACCAAAATTGAACTTTTTGGCCACAACCATAAACTCTACATTTGGAGAGGAGTCAGCAATGCATATGATGAAAAGTACACCATTCTTACTGTGAAACACGGAGGTGGGTCGGTGATGTTTTGGGGATTTGTGAGCTACACGGGCAAAGGAAACTTGGTCAAATTAATGGCAATATAAATGCAGCATTTTATCAGAAAACATTTGCACTCATCAGACAGGAAGCTGCTCATGGGATGCACTTGGATGTTCAAACATGACAATGATCCAAAACATGTGGCCAAGTCGACCTGTCATTGGCTACAGCAGAAAAAAAGTGAAGGTTCTGGAGTGGCCATCTCAGTCTCCTGACCTCAATATCATTGAGTCACTTTGGGGAGATCTCAAACGTGCAGTTCATGCAAGACACCCAAGAATTTATCAATACACGATATTAAGAACTAGGGTATGTAAACTTTTAATCAGGGTGATTTGGTTTGTGTGTGTTGTCACTGTGAGTTCAAAAGTGCAAACACAATTGTTCAATAATAAATGGCTTCATCCAACCATGTATGTCTATGTAAACTCATGAGCACAACTATATATTTATATTATATGATATTTATATTATTGAAACTAGATGTAGGAGTGCTGCAGAGGTTGAAGGGTGGGGGGTCAGCCTGTCAGTGCTCTCACACTGTATCAAATTGGTCTGCATGGCTGTCGTCTCAGAAGGAAGGCTCTTGGAGGAAGATGTACAACCCCAATTCCAATGAAGTTGGGACACTGTGTAAAACAGAACTAAAAACAGAATACAAGGATTTGCAAATCCTTTTCAGCCCATATTCAATGGAATACACTGCAAAGACAAGATATTCAAGTTCAAACGGATAAACCTTTTTGTTTTTTTAAATATTAATTTATTTTGAATTTGATGCCTGCAACACATTCCAAAAAAGTTGGGACAGGGGCAACAAAAAAACTGGGAAAGTTGAGGAATGCTCAAAAAACACCTGCTTGGAACAGTCCACATGTGAGTGTCATGATTGGGTATAAAGAGACTCCACGAAGAGATCAGTCGTTCACAAGCAAGGACGGGGCGAGGTTTGCCACTTTGTGAACAAATGCGTGTGCAAATAGTCCAACAGTTTAGGAAAAAACGTTTCTCATCGTGCAATTGGTATTTCATCATCTACAGTCCATAATGTCATCAAAAGGTCTGGAGTAACCTCTGCAAGTAAGTGGCAAGGCCAAAAACCAACACTGAATATCTGTGTCCTTTGATACCTCAGGCGGCACTGCATTAAATACCAACAGCATTCTGTAATGGGTATTACCACATGGGCTCAGAAACACTTCAGAAGACAGTGAACACAGTTCGTTGCTCCATCTACAGGTGCAAGTTAAAACTCTACCATGCAAAGCAAAAGCCATATATCAACATCACCCAGAAACACCACCGACTTCTCTGAAATGGACTGACGCAAAGTGGAAGAGAGTCCACATTTCAAATTATTTTTTGGAAATAATGGACGTTGTGTCCTCCAGGCCAAAGAGGAAAAGGACTGTCCGGATTGTTCACATCTCTGATGGTATGGGGGTGTGTTAGTGCTCATGGCATGGATAACTTGCACATCTGTGAAGGCACGATTAATTATGAAAGGTACATACAGGTTTTGGAGCAACATATGCTGCCATCCATGTAACGTCTTTTTCATGGACATCCCTGTTTATCTCAGCAAGACAATCCCAAGCCACATTCTGCACGTTACAACAGCGTGACTTTGTAGCATAAGAATGCGGATACTAAACTGGCCTGCCTGCAATACAGACCTGTCTCCCATTGAAATGTGTGGGCATTGTGAAGCGTAACACACGACAACAGAGACCTCTGACTATTGTGCAACTGTTTGTACAAAGTTGTAAATCAAGCAAAAATGGGAAAGAATTCCACCTACAAAGCTTCAACAATGTGTCCTCAGTAGCAAAGTGCTTATTAAGTGTTGTTAAAAGGAAATGTGATGTAACACAGTGGAAAACATTCCCCTGTCCCAGTGTTTTTGGAACCAGGTGGTGACAGTGAATTGGAGGTATTTAAGATTGCTTGAGGGGATAAAGTATAAACGGGCCCTAACCAAAACTAAATTTTTCCTCAGTCATAAAGAAAAATATGAATAATCCTAGATTTCTGTTTAATACAGTCTTCAGATTAACTAAAAACATCACAGAATATGACTGAAGTTCAGCATGATTTTAACAGTAATGACTTCATGACGTTCTTTAACAAAGAAAAACTCAATATTCATCAAATCACCTATCTGTTCAGAAACCTTCCATATGCGGCACAAGTATGGGTGTCTTTTGAATATCTAGAATGTTTTACCTGTACCCCATTACACATTTTATTACGGCTTGTGTGTTACATGCATAATAAAACTGAAGTCAGAGTGCAACTGTTTTGTGCAGACTTTAAACTATTTCAAAGAGTTATGTTGCTTTCCATCTTCTCAGTATTTTACAGGCTAAAAATGCATTTAGAAAATGGTCCGTGCTGTAATTACATAGCACATTATCAGTACAACTGTTACAGGTTTTCAGATCCCATCTTTCCACTCACAGGAGCTGAAAATTTATTAAACCTTGATACCAATATTATAGCTAGCATGCGCCTACACTGTGCTCTAGAACATCAGTTAGTATGTGTAGTGTGGAATCTAATGTGATCTAATACCCTTATACCCTCAGATGTTGCATTAAAAGGTACACAATTAATTACAATGATGGAGACAATCAGTGCACAAAATATCAACCAAGACGTTTGTTATTTGCTGCATTTTTATTACTGGTTTAGTGGGGTCATATTGAAATCTATATGCTGTTATATTGGTCAAAAAGACCAGACAATTCACATATGAGAAACCTGCATTCATGAAATACAAGGCCACTAAATCTGTGACAGCATGCTTAATTTTTAAGTATTTATGTATACTTACTAGTCTTTACATCAAGGATACATAAATACTTAATTCTGATACCTGTAGTTCACTTTATGTTACAATAGTATAACTGAACTACTGCAATGCACTGACACACTGTCCACGTGTTCAGGCTGTAGAACTAGTAAGACCCAGATTACAGTATTATTAGGATCAGTGTTTTACATTTAGTTTGTACAAAAGTAAAAGAATGATTACATTAACTATTAGGTACAACATTAAATGCAAAGTAAGCATGTCCGCTACCATACCATAAAGCAAATTAAGACACGCTATGACCGTGCACGTGCACAATTTTGAAAGTTTAGACAAGCCAAAGATGAAACTTATGAAAAAGCCCTCTCTGGAATTTTAAATATGCCCAATTTAATAATAGATTATGAGAATATGCAAGTTTGAGGAGCACAGGTCAACGTGTTTGCATCACCCCCCATACAGCACATATGTATTACACAACAATCTGTTAATGACCGATTCCAGCTAATGACTGATCCCACTTTATCATTTAGCCCACCTCACAGTTTTAGCAGTGGTCAACAATGTACCCTAAAATTTCATTAAAAAAAAAAAAAAAAAAAAAAAAAAAAAAAAAGTTCCAGCATGATGTAGCTATTTGGGTAGCATCATAAAAACACAAGCAAATAATACACTGTGGTAGAGTGTAGGTTACGAGATAGTGTGATCAGAAAGTAAACATATTTTCACATGAATAAACTACTCATTAAAATAAAAAGAAAAAAAAATTACAACAGGCTATCAGAGTTATGAAATGTACGCAATATGTACAGCTTTCAGCTGCCTATCAACGTTAAACAAAATTTCACATTAGTATTCAGATTGTAGCAGTACACACAGGTTACACTGGTACAGAAAACATTATTAGGAGAAAAGCATACAAATGACAATGATATAAAAGGCTACATTCTAAAATACTGGCATTCCAAAGACTCCATTATTTTGCTTAAAAACATCTCTGTACATAAAATTAGTCAAGATTCTTGTCAAAATATCTCTATTCATAATATTGTTTTGGGAACTTACATGAATATTTAAAGGTAGGCTTTGAAATTACCCTCACATTGGTCTTCAAAAAACTATTCAATTAACGCAACAGAGGTGCTCTTGCTTTTGGGACGGCATGGCTGCAAGGAGACAGAGGTATTTAGTTAACAGGTAGAACCTGTACTTTATGCATTTAGCATAGTAAAAATGCTGCAGCAGTAGAAAGCCAGAAAAGAAAGACAAAGCTGAAATACCATAGTCTTGTAAAGCGAACGGATTGCAAAGAATGCAGCATTTTCCTTCTTCTGGACACTTTTCTTCTGTTACAAGCAAGGGTGTTAAGAGGAAAGGAAAAAGAGAGACATGCTAGTTAAAATAATGATTATGGAATTTTGTTCATGCATATTATTTAACTAAAAATGTAATACCATAAAAAAAAATCTTATTATTTGACTCAAACAGCAGACAGCGGTAGGGCAGTGGTTGAGGTTTTGTGCTGATTAGTTTGCAAGTTCATGGGCCATATTCCTAAAGATTCTTAGTTCCCCTGGTCAAGTGAAGTCAAATGTATTTATATAGTGCTTTTTTGCAACATAGCATTGTCTCAAAGCAGCTTTACAATATTTTATTATCTTAAAAGGCCAATCCCAAATTGAGCAAGCCTAGGGTGACAGTGGAAAGGGAAAAACTCCCTGAAATTAGAAGGAAGAAACCTTGGGAGGACCAAGATTTATAGTGGGACCCGTCCTCCTTGGGTGGCCTAGATGTTAATTAAAAGTATATTAAAGTAATAGTAAAATTAAGTAAATAAAATTTTAATCAATAATAATATTTAAGTGGTTTTTAAAAAAATAAGTAGCAAAATAGATTTGAAAACAAAATAGATTTTAAAATCAGCCCTCCCTCTAGTGACAAAAATCTAATAAAAACCTTAGAATTGTGAGCATTTCCCCTATCAAAATTAGGGGTGCATCCATAAGTAGAGATAAAACTTATTCATAAATTCTCTCTGCCCCTAAAAGAGCCGCTATGGTTAGAGGAGCAGGGAGGAGCATGGCAGCAGTCATTCCTGAAAGGGCAGAGTTGCATTTTTTTCCAGTTCATAAGCTATTCAACCGATTAAGTAGGCTCCAGAAAATACCAGCATGGTAAATATACTGTCAATAAAATAAAGCAAATCAAGCATGTGTGTTTAATTACACACACAGAAATTACAATAGTATATTAGAGAGAGAGAGAGAGAGAGAGAGAGAGAGAGAGGAGGGTGACAACCAATGACAGTCTTCATAATAATGGGGAAAACTGGCAACCGGATCAACCCAACCTCTTCATTTAGATCTATGTTTTTGTCTCCCCCTTGCTCGGAGTTGCTCTGAGATCACTTCTGAACCACTCTTTGCTTAAAAACACAGAGCTAGGAGTTTTTAGTTAAAGTTAGCAGCACTCAAAGTACCCTTTGAATCTTTATGAATACGGCCCCTGATTATTAAGAATGCCAAAAAGGCCCCGTTGGTCTCTTGTGTAACACACTTAACCCTCAACTGCTTGTATACCAAGCTAAATTAATATAGTATTGCCATTTCCTCCTGTTCATTTTTTGTGTGAAAACCACCGAAATCAATTTGGAATAAACAGGGAAGAAAGTGTGAAAGTCCAGAGTTGAGAGGAGCTACAGCCTGCAAGCCATGCAGGAAGTCAGCTATTTTACAGTCAAAACCTCTTGTGATGTTCAGCCGCTACTGACTTACTACATTTAGGAGTCTCAGGTTGTGGCCAAATGCCTCAGATGAGGAGGGGGTGGAGGGAACAAGTGACTCATTGGGATTATAGACTGCGTGTCTGATTGCTGGCCATTGCTATCTGAAGCCTTAGGGCCTGAAGTGACATCACACAGTTCATGGTTCTTTTCATTGGGCATTATAGGCAAGTTGCTTAAAGACTGTACGAGTCTAGCATGTAATAATGGTCTGTTGAAAGGAAGGAAAGACCACAATTTGTAAGTAAATTGTAAACGGAATAACAGTTAAAAGGTTTTACTCATACAAATACCAACCGTTTGGCTTTGGTAGCGCCAGGCAAGGTTCTGCTTCTTATCCTAACATCCACATCATCAGACGCGTTCATAGATTTACAGCTTTGAGCACTTGACTGCAGAATGACTCTGGATTAACACACAAACAAACCAATTCAGACACTAAATTACATCCAACTTCTAGGCTCTATTAAAGGTGGACTTTACAATAAATTACCTTAAGGAGTGAGCTGTTGATCTTGTGTAAGCTTTATTCTCTTCTAACCTGCAGTAAAATATGTTGCAATACATGAGAAAGGCCCGTGGATAAAAGCCAGGTATGAAAATTGTGTACATCAAACACAGATTACAGGGAACAAGCTTAGTCCAGTGGACAAGAAGAATGTTACACCAGACAAAGTGTGGACAGCATTCAAGCACAAAATAATACTTATAAATATATTAGCTTTATATACCTATACTTGGCAAACATGAAAGCAGCCACACATTCATCTATTAGCAGGTGTGGAACAATAACCTCACAAAAACAGGACTTGTGTATATGATACAAAAGCTAAAAACAGACCATACTAGCAAATTAATACGGATTTCAATTTTATTGATCACTTGATTTTTGTATTGTTTTCATTCAGATCACTAAGGGCACTTTCACATATGCCGGATTTTCAGTCTAACCTTAAACCATACCTCCCTGGTGCATTTTGCCTAAGATGGACTGAACAGAGCACTAAACCTATCGTGCATTTACATCATTTAGCAGACTCCCTTATCCAGAGCAACTTACAATTAACATAGTCTTACAATCCAAGCAATTGTGGGTTAAGGGCTTTGCTCAGGGACCCAACTGTGGCAGAAGTGGAATCTGAAACCTCGACCTTCTGGTCCATAGTCCAGTACAACTATCGAGTTCAACTTTCTAGTAACACTAGGGTGGTCCAGCTGCCTAAATAATATGATTCATGCCAGGAATTGAGTCAAATGTTTTATGTACTTTTGGTTGCATACATCTTGACAAAAGGAATCGAATACAGTCGCCCAAGTTGAAGACTTAGACCATTCGTACATGTTAAATTTAATCTGAAATCTTAAAAAAAATGTATTTGAAAATAAATCTTAGGAATCATAACAACAACAGTATGGATTGTGTGATGTTCCCAATTATATTTGACTGTTGAAATGGCAAACCATCACAGAGATTCAACATGAGGAACACAACAGGCAATAGCTATAAAAAGGCTAAGACCTAATGATCGCTAAATGTTTGCTGGTACTTTAAATAGAAAGTTGTTTGGTCCTTTGTATCCTCCTATTTATATCGTCTCCTTCTAAAGTGACCATAATGGTTAAATTGCTAAAAACTTAATATTTAAAACCAAATGTAAAATTTTTTTCTTTTACAAACATTTCTAAAGTTTTATATTTTCTAAAAAAAAAAAAAAAACAACTGGTAAACATTTTTCTTACTTATTGCGTGAGATCAATGAAGCTCGAAGACATTTTTTCATAACCGTTTTACCCCATTATCTAAGGTTGTAAGTTGTAACATTTCCGGGGCTGACTGGCTGATGTGATGTATATTTCGTTCATTTCCATTAATTCTATCCAGGTTTTAAAAATTCCAGTGATATTGAAATGTTCTGTGTTTATTTGTTAATTTGTGTCTTTGGACTGTGGGAGGACACCGAAGAAGACCCACATGGACACAGAGAAAGTTTTTGTCTTGTGAGTCTTGTTCATTTCAATTTGTGCTGAGTATTATTCAATCACAGGAAACAAAGGGTGCTACGAATCATAGATATTGCAAATATTAAAACATTCTTCTTGTGACTGCTGAGGGAAATACTTACGATAAGGAGCATGTGGATGCTCTTGATTGGCGTTTACTTTTCAGTGCCCTCAGCTTGTCACCCTGCGTTAGGCTGCTGTGCTCCTCCTCTTCATCATCAATATACTGGAAAATAGGACTCATCAGTTTTGATTTTTTTTTACATCATTGTTAAAATGGTAAGATTGGAGGCAAAGAAAATTACAAGGTAATTGTAAATTACAAGGTATTTGTAAAGTCATATTCAAGGCTTTGATGAGAGGCGATTTAGTGGTGTTGAATCGGTTTCAATAATTGCATTTTTCTAACCAGTGTAGTAAATGCTGCATACCACGTCCTTATTTCTTGGGGTAATGGTCTTGTTGGTCCCGTTGACAGAGATGTCTTCTACCCCCGACAATATCCCTGTGACTGCTGCTTTGTTTGAGCCATTTTCCTGGTTGCTCTGCCTCCGTCGGTACAGATCTCCCTCAATCCATAGGCTGGACTGCTTTCTGTTGGATGATACCAAAGTAGATGGTATATTCAAGAGCAAGCACCATGGTACAATGCTATGAAAAGCTATAGAAGGTATGACATTATGGAGATATTTGGTATGTGAATTAAAATTATGAAGAATCTTAGAATGGATGCCAATTCATAAAAGAGCACACGCGCACACGCACGTATACACATATATTCACACACGCACACACACGTATACACGTATATACGCACGCACACACACACGTATACACGTATATACGCACACACACACACACACACACACGTATATACGCACACACACACACACACACACACACACACACACACACACACACACACACACAAGTGATCCAGGACTCGTGTGGATTAAAGCGCTTTCTCTGTCGCCACAGTCCGTTAATGGATTTACGCGGGAATCGTGTTTATTAATACGGAAGGATCTGTTTTCTTTCAGAGCCGCCGATTAACTGCAGTAGGAATAATATTAGCCAAAAGCATCATGCTGTTTATTCTCATGTGTAAGGCTTACACATAGACAATCTTTTGCATGATAATGTTTTCCTAAATGTTTGGTTTATTTTATAGCATCAGGAGCTTTGAACATGCCCTGACACTAATAAGGAAGAGATGTGGATTCATGCTGCTGATCCAGACATCCACATGTTTAAAGGGGAAACAGCAGGTTGATGCACATTCATAATAAGCCGCAACCTTCAGTGTTCCGCGGTGAGCATCTTCAGTACCACGGTACATTTTATGCCCATACCGCTTTAATGGATGACTGGCAGGACCATCAGGTATGAAGCAATATGGACGTGCAGGCTTGGCTTTCGCTTATTGATAACGCGACGGCAAATCCCCCGAGCTTCTCGAGCCTCTCCTCGGGTTTGGTGTACGCCACATCGGCGTTGAGTGTGTGGGATGAATCGCAGCAGCAACAGCAGGAGCAGAACGATCAGGGGCAGATGCTGGAGAAGCTGCTGTATGGACAACAGGAGAGAGTTTACCGGGATTTCGCCATATCCATTCAGCTTCTCGTCCTAATAGGATCCCTGCTGGGTGAGCTAAGAAAAACAGTTTTTAACCAGCACCTAATGCATGGGAAAAGCGGATATACAGTATTATTACAAGGTCTGATGAGCAATTATGCAGATTATTATTATTATTATTATTATTATTATTATTATTATTATTATTATTGTATGCTGTTTCATTTATCAAAGTTTGTCTTAATTATTATGGTCTCTGCAAAAATGTTCTCTGTCATTTTATATTACGCATTTGTCTATTTAAACAATAACTATAGACTTATCAAACATCCCTGTTCTTCTGTTTCCTCCAACAGTCCAATTATTGGGAATAGGTTACTTATATCTGTTTACTTATGCATATTTTCAGTGTAACATTCTGTCCGTCATTACATTACCTTTAATGCTGAAGGCAGCATTAAATAAACAGACATTGAATAGATTTAACACCTAGGCCTATCTATCTATCTATCTATCTATCTATCTATCTATCTATCTATCTATCTATCTATCTATCTATCTATCTATCTA
>JAUZST010013526.1:0-35620 GCA_034779995.1 Parotocinclus haroldoi
TATATATAATATTGTGGTATAAATCACGGTATAACAGAATATACAGTACTGTGCAAAAATCTTGAGTCACTATTACATTTGTTGTTTTAGCAAAGGTATAATATTACCATATATAGCATTATATCAACAAATGAACTCAAACATTTTAAGCTTGGACTTGCCACTTCAAAATACTCATAATACCCCCTGATCTATTTTATTCTAGTCTTTCTGAGATTTATTATGTTTGTCACCATGTTCCCCTGCTACCATTCCGGATCTAGCTTCTTTAGACTGCATAAAGGTCATCCCAATGAAGCTGGCAGATGCTACTATTTCTCAAGTGCAAGGGGAGGTCACACACTTAAATCCATGCTGTTTCTGTCTTGCAGACAATTTACTGTCTTTTCTGGCAAAGAGACAGAACAATTATTAGAACCCATTATTATAAAATTGATAAAACAATAGTAATTCTAATCTTATGGTGGCCTAAGATTTGAGTGCAATAATATAAACATTTTGACCAGCTTGTAGTATTAGTGATAATACTATGTTTTTATATCTCATAATATGATTTTGTTTCAATTTATGATATTTAAGATGATACAGAGATTTCAAAGTAATAAGGGTCCCAAATACTAGAAAAGAGGGTAAAGATATAAGACATCATAAGGCATGCAGCTGTACTACTGCTTCTCTGAACTGTTCTTGTAGGACACTTTTACTGGGAGTGGCTGAAGCTGTCTTGAAAAGTAAGGTACTTAAAGTAAAGTGGGGAAAAAAACAATAAAGTATACTACTGTATATGGTTCACTCACTATATTTTGTCAGTGCTGACTCACGTGCATTTACATGCACTTAACAATCCAGTAACTGCAGGAAATCAGGTTTTGATAGTAGTGCTGCCAGCAAAGTTTATGTGCACTTGAGTAATCAGATAATGGGAAAGCTTTGGGCAGTAATCAGATTTCTTCTTTTCAACCAGCCAATTATCTCACAGATAATAACCTATGTGATATAAACTTCAATGTTAAACAAAAGCAAAGGAGCATCATTTTCATGAGTATGTCAGAGTCTGAGTTTGACAGCCATTTTGCTGCCTTTGATTCCGGGGTTGTCAGATCACACTACAGTCAATGGAAAAGAGCCCAAATAAAAGCAAATCTTTAGATTTGGCACACCTGGCAAATGTCTCGGTTTGGCTGTGAGCATATACAGATTAAGAACATTTATTGTAATTGGGTAACTGGTATATTTTCTAAACTATATTTATCCATATATATATTTATAGATCAGAGCATATTGTATACTTGATCACTTGAATAGTCAGATAACTGACTAAGATTGGATCATTAAATGCATGTAAACCTACTGTGATGGTGGTAGAGTATTAACTAGAATGTTGAGGGCTCATTAGTTGTAAGCTGTTCTGTGATATGGGTATCTGCTAATGCAGGAACTGTGAATGTAATGTTTTTATTTTAAGACTGGGATGTAGTAGATTATCATTTTGCATTTTCTCCATGCTGTTCACATTCAAACATGGTGGTAATTTAAAATACCTAATCCACTTAGTGAGTCATTTTTTTAGAGAATAGCAGAGTACTTGGAGTGTCAGCATAGACTGATAGAACACAGTTCTGAAGTAAACATGACTCCGGAGTTGTGAGGCACCAACATTTCAAGCTGTGCCACCATGTTGCCCAAGTCGAAGATCTACACCATGGGACACACGCTAACATTTTCAGGCACAAAATCTTAGACCAGATCATTACATTTGGCCTTGATGATGATGATCCATATAGTAGAATCTTTCTTTCCATATTCATGTGACACATGTAATATTTTAGACTACCATTGGAAAATGTAGAAGACACTGGCTTTGGTATCAAAGTATAGTGTGCAGCAGTGGAGTGTGGAGAGCTATAATTTACCCTTCACACTAGGCTTAAACGCAGCTCTGCTAGTACCTCATTTAATGAGGAAAAAAATGAACTAAGGGCAGGGTGTGTCATTTGGACCATATTATGGCTGGGAAAGATTACAGGGTTTGGGGTGTATAGGATACAAAGAGAGACAGACAGAGAGACATACAGGCCGTCAGAGAGAGGTTGTGTTGTGGTCCAGTTTTATTGTGCCTTTGAGTAAACAGCAATAATAACGTGGTAGGCAGTATAGATCAAACTGTATGTCAGAGTTCTGTGTGTTTCCGGATACATTTTGACCTACTGAAAAACATACCAGATGGAGGACAAAATCACAAAGCACATTCCTTGCGAGTTATTTGTCAGTCATTAGCAAATCATTATTAGATATTATCATTATCACATTACAGCATTCATGTTGAGAGGCTAAGAAAGCTGCATTTTTAACATCAGTCCTGTGTTTTTCAGTGCAGCCATTTTTGTTAGTACACATCATTCTTGATGCTTAGTCAGTGCTGTGTTGTACGCAGCCAGGCTGATAAAGGTTTGCTGAATTGAACTGAATTGAATAGAAAACGCTAGAGGGAATTCCCCTCGAAACACCCCCACCCACTCCCCCAACACAAAGAGCTTAGATAATACCAGGCTTATAACATCTTATCTACAGAACGTTTTGACGCCTGTGTGTCTCCCAGTCACTGTTTTGATGAGCTCACTCACACTTAGGTGACAGAATAGAGCAGATACTGCCCATTCTTTCACAGACATGCACACACTGCTACCTGACCCACTCATCTGAGAAATCATTTAAAGGTGTAATTCGGGTCCGTTGTGTGATGGTGACAAGATGAAATCAGTCCTTATAGTGTTTCAAATTGTGTGTGTGTGTAAACATCAGTGGGTTTGCACATCATATTCAGACTGGAATTTCCCATAGTATACTATCTGATTAAGGGTAAGTTTTATTTGGTACGAGTTTCGTACCTAACTTTAGACCTCTTAAAGCATTACTAGAGGTGTGGTGTAAAGAGTGCTGACAGTTCACTGATTTGGCTGCTTTTAAGTGCTATTTTAACTCCTCTCCTGCTATTTAGCAATGAACTGCAAATGCTTAAGATCACTAGGGGGGAGAAGGTTAAAAGCTGGTGGCAGAGTTGTTGAGTAATTTATGGAGCGTGAGTCAGCCACCTCTAGCCCTGGTGGCAGCCATTTTCCTTTCTGCCAGCCACTTGCTTGTGTGTACAGAAGGGTCTTGAAGGAGAAAGGGCCTCGGATGTTAATTAGTGCGGTGTACAACATGAAACGGTCCTTAAAGAGACGTAAGTGACATGTAATGAAGTGATGTGGAGAAAATTAAGGAAGTTGGGAGAAGGTGTAGTTACAATGAGATGGGTAAAAGTGGAATTTAACATCAGAGAGAAGATTATGTATAAATGACATTCTATTTAGATTAAAAATACCATACCTGCTAGTAAAAAAAGCTAGCTAATTTATAAGGATGCATTTTTTTACAATAGTGGCATTTATTATAATAATAAACCTCCATGCCATAATTACCACTATTTGATGTAAGTAATGAAGAGCATCGCCAGTAATCCAGCTACCAAATTGCACGTTTGCATGGATTTTAAATCTATAGTGCTAAACGCAGAAGTTATTTAAATGTCTATTTTAAACAAATATGAACAGCAACAGTGACTCATACGAATTGAATTAGAATCTGTAATCCATGACCAGTGAGCAGGTTTTTGTCTTGTTTTTGTGCTCATTTTTGATTTTGTATTTTTAAGACAACAGGTCGTTATGGAGGACAGTACAGTGTATGTAAGTCAATCTTGACTTTCATATAAAATGGTAACTTAGCAACTTATTTACTTATTTATTTATCTAAGTTTAAGTGATATGAATGCTTAGCATTCTAAAGTACGTGTATGAACCTTAATGTATAAGTAAAATAAAGCAAAGCCAAAAGCTGTGCAGCATATGTGGGTGATCAGTTTGAGCTGCACCAGATGGCCTGGGCCTCATTCATAGGATACAGCTCGGCTACATACAGGAAGACAAAGATGGATAGGAAAAGATCAGAACCCCACACACATATTTACTCCCACATATAAGAACTAGAGAGCCATTGCTCTTTTTTCCATATGCTGTGCCCACACATGAGTTTTAATGTTAATTAGGACACAGCCAAAATGGTCACCACAAACATAACTTCATTTTAGGGCATGAAACAGAATTTAGGTAAATACATATCGAAATGCATTACGTTTTATTGTAAACAGAGCTACAAAAAGCAAGTATATTGAATCAAGCTTTGGGTTAATTAGCTGTCGACAATGTTAACCAGATTTCTGAGAGATTTTCTTCTCTCAGTATGGAACAAATTATATCTTTCTTTGACATAATATATAATGTAAATGTTGACTTTGGCAAACAAATAAGAAATGCTTTTTTATTAATCATTGTCAATTCTTGACATTTTTTTGCCATTTCACAAACTCTAACATGCATTCACTATATAGCAGTAGTGGGTTATTTGATAAAAAAAGTATTTAACAATATTTAAAGACATTTTCACTATGTTTATCAGGATACCTGTGATTGCAGACAAAATGCATGAGTAGCGACAGATTCTTAAAAAACATTATTTCCCATAGGTAATCTTATTTTCATTTAAAATGTGCTGGACTTCCAGTCAAACATGACTACACTTTTTATAATGAAACATGCATCTAGTCAGAGTTTTTATAGCACTGCATAATTACAGAAAATATAACAATTAAAATAAAATATAATAGTATATAGGTTAAATAAATAGACAATAGACAATATAGTGCTATAGCATATACGGCACAAAAATTTGAGGGTATTTTATTATGGGATATTTATTTTTGAGGTAGCTCCTAATGTTTGTGATTAAAAAATTAGATAGATAGATAGATAGATGAATGGAGGGATGGCCACCAATGCTGATGATGACTTTAATAAACAAAAAAAACCACACAAAAAACCTGCATTAGATCCTAGCAAGTTTTGTTTAGATTGTGTTCTTGGGCTATTACTTATTTGTACTAACGTGAGGCTTTGTTGCTCTGGATAAAACTGTCTGCTAAATGCTGTAAATGTAAAAGCTGAATATTATTGTGAGGACTATGTACAGGACTCCAGTCCATCATATGTTCATCACAGGTCTTTTTATTTCAACACTAGGGGATGATCTCCCAATCAGACTAAGTTTCTTCAATGGCCAATGGGTCGGCCAGGACTGCTACATGTTGGAGGGCAATGGTGTTATATCTCTGTTTTAACCGAGTGTCTTCTCTTATTGAACTAAATTGACTAAGTAAATATGATGTAATTATAATAAGCAAATGTGTTTTTTCATTCATTTTTCATTCTGCTATTTGATTGTTTAGAAGAAACCTGGCCTAGCATCTATTACAGTATGAATTCGTTTTACAACTGACCATTTCATACAATGAGTAAATTGTCTAATTGAAACAATAATTAAAATATACTGCTCACAGAAATTAGGTATCCCCTAATATGTTAGGAGTGTACATTTATAGTCCACATGTTTGGACCTAATGGCAGAGTTAGGTTTTCAGAACGCATCCAATTGTGAAAATAATGGCATTTTTTAAAGGCTGCAAAACTGTAGTACATTGTAACTCTATGGAAACATTACTTGTTACCAGTTGGGTTCTTGGAAGGGTGCATGGTGGCACAAGGGGGTTAGTGCTGTTGCCTCACAGCTTCAGAGGTCCTGGATGATTCTTGGTTTGGACTGTGTGGAGTTTATTCCCGTGCCTGTGTGGGTTTCCTCTGAGTACTACAGTTTCCTCACGTTTGAAAGACATGGATTATGTTGCTTAGTCATATAGTTGTAGAGTCACAGTGCTAGTTCCCAGCCAATGTCCCAAGCTGGGATAAAATGGGAAGGTTGTGGCAGGAAGGGCATCTTGTTTACAACCTAAGCCAATTCTATCATGCTGTTCAGAGCCACTATGGGGAAAAGAAGAAAACCAGTAAGATTGTTGATGTAGTCCTGGATTGATAGTTATTAGATGATATCACTATAACTAGTATTGGTAGCTAAGTTCAGCTTAGTTTTGAACTTTGAGCTCTTTTTAACTTTGGACTCCTGAGCATAATGTTGTGGCCCACGCTGATTTTTCATACTATTAGGTTTTCTCTCTCCCTCTAGGCAATTTCACACCAAACAGTTCTAGTTCTATACTTTTGTCTGATCCTGTCATTACCTACTTATTTTTCCTATATGCTGAGAAAGGTTCCTGCCCTCAAGTGACAGCTAAAAAATCCCAATACATGAATATATATGAACTACAATCATACAAGAAAGGGGGAACTTTCTCCAGCAGTTTATGAGCGCCTGCTCTTAAAAAGTTCCTTCAGAGTCAAAGTGCCTTCTGTCTGGGCATATCAGAACTAATGTCCGTTGTGCTGCTTCCGTCTTTTGTACCTGCAAGTGTGAGCGATGGTGGCTTGAGCTTCTGTTTGATAGTTTAGACATGTTGTTTAAAACTTGTTTTGACACTCTTTAATACTGTATTTGAAACTTATTTTGAAACCCAGATTCTCACTGACCATTCTCATTGTTTTGCTTCAGCTCATCATTGCTTGTGTATTATTGTGCGTACCTATGATACTGGTGCTGAACTCATCCAGTTCTGACATGGATTATTACCCCTTGAATTTCAGATGCTCGTTTTATATAACTCTGGTGTGTTCTTTGGGGTTGGGTCCGGTGACTGGCATTGTTGACTATTCTCTCGCCTTCCTTTTATCTCTCTTTTTCTAATATGCCATTCCAGCCATGACATTCCATCAACCATGTGGACTGTATTAATAAACCATACATGGAAAATTATAAAAATAATAATATAGGGCCTTGTTAGTTACACCACATCGTCTACATAAGGGACTATGATTCTGATCAAGTGTGGATAGAATGATGGGTACTCCAGGTTTCTTCATGCAGTCCAAAGACACGCTTTAGGTCAATTGGTGTTGCAGTGGTTCTATCCCTGTGCCCTGTGATGCTGGTTAGGCCCTGGTTCCTTGTGACCCTGAATCTAATTAAGCAGAGTGGGTATGAATAAGATGGAATGAATATGTGTTAATGGCTGGCACATGTTGCTTTGTATACAGTGTGCAGTGCATAGTTTTTTTCTTCACTGTCAGGGTAGATAATTGCTTTTTATTGGCTACTCCATTCAACTTTGGTTTTACTCTGACTACTATAAAGTGTATGTTAACTGCTTCTTGGGTAAAGATTGGACACCTCACTCAGAGTGGTCGGTGTGCATGTCTTTGTTTGTAGCATTATCAGACAATGATGGTCAATCATTTTTGTTTTCTTAGCTTTACAATTAGAATTAACTGCCCTAAAACCCTTGTTTGTATACTATACTATGCTGCTAACAAAAATGAGCGGATATTTCAAAATTAAATAGCCCCTAATGAAATATCCAATAATTTTTGTATATATAGTCTTGCTCAACTACCCAACAATTGCAGCTTGGTGAAGGTTGGATCAGATAAAGAGAGCTGGATTCTAGTTCAATAATTGGGTTTCTGCTCAATAGTTCTGTTTTCTCAGTCTGTGCTGCTCGCCAACATAGCCTGAAAGCGGCTAGCAGAAACAAACATGGTTGCCAGGTCTGCTTATTCTAAGCTTATTCACTTCTTCCCACCTTGTTTCCATAAACGAAGGTGCTTGTTTCCCTTGCAAGATATGGCAACAGTGGAACTGCATTGATCAGTTTACTGACAAAATCTCTGATTATCGGATAAAGGACATGTAAACATGCATGGCTGGTTGTAACTTGGTTCTGTGGGCTGCTAGAGTCAGGTACAGAAGTACATTTACTGACCACAATATCAGATTGCACACTGAATCCCAAACGCATGTACTTCTGCTTTATTTTGAGGTGATAGATGAGAAGAGTTCATTACACTTTTTATGCCTAATGTACCCTCGAACTCTGTCACAGACATTTTTGATTCATGTTTGAAACGTTCTAAATTTTATTTTTGTTTACGAGTCCTACTTTGGTTACTACCTTCCGTATCCTTTCCAAATACGCTGCTCACACAAATAAGGTGATATTTCATTATGGGATATTGAATTTTGAAATATCTCTTCATTTTTGTGAGTTGTATATTTTAAACCTCCTTTCTTACAGTAATTTCTCCCTTATCCGTTCCTCCTTATCCCACATTCCTGTATTTCACAGCCATAAACAACAATCAGCCTAATGGCTAAAAAATAATTAAAGGCAAAACATCTGGCCAACATAGACAGCCGCTCAAAATGAAAGGGTTGGGCGAGGGTTCGTGATATGTGACCTCTTATTGGTTAGGTCCAGGCCTCGCACCTTGTTAAGTCACTTCCTCTTACATGCATGTGCTTTATGGTGCCTTCGGTGAGTGTAAGAGTCAGCGGGATGCGGATGGTGAATGGAGTCGAAAGGGGAGGGGAGCAGGCCTTGCAAAAATACACACACAGACACAGATGGTAATGGTTAGCATCTTGGTGGTAGCAGCAGTCGGTCTCTCTGTTCTTAGGCTCTTTATGTTCTAAATCAGAAGCAGGCGGCAGCCTGACCTCTCATTTAGAGAACTCACTCTACACTTTAAAGATGTCACTGGAAACTGAGGCAGGAAAAAAACACAAGGAAAACGAGTTGTGTTGGAGGCAGAATTACATAATTAAAAGAATAAGAATAGCCTTTTTTGATTCTTCCTCCCTCCCCCTTTATTCATCCATTCCCTAATTCTCCATGTGGAAGGAAGGCATGTATGATGTATGTTGGTGAGATAAAGATTTTTGCTACAGAGGCTCAGATGAAAGTTTACTCAGATCAAATTGGAAATGACAGAATTATTTTCATACTTTTATTTTATCTGGCTTTTTTAAAATCAGTTTATTAATACCAAACTGTGTGTGTTTATTCACATGACTATGTACAGTTGACCTGATGTATCTCAAACCTTAAACACTGTGGTTATAAAATGGATTTCTGACTGTATGTTCAAGAGTCGGAATGTCAAACAACAGAAGTTGAGAAAAGCTGAGTCAATTTCAAATCGGCGTCAGAAAACTGGAATGGTTAGTAAGTAAGTAAGCGGTTCTACAACAATTCTAGTATACGGTGACGTATTTAGGTCATAGCTGCTTTGTCTGATTGGTTCTTTGGTGAGCTCATTTGATCATGACCAATGTCTTGATAAAAATGCTCAGCAAATAAAAGGCCATTTGAATAAGGATAGCAAAATAGGGCTCAAATAATTACAACTAAAATGATTACAACTAAACACTCTGCTATTACTGGGTTGTTTGCCTTCGGAACTTACATAATTGTTCATGCCATGTATTTACCAAGGTACTAGAAATATTCCTGAGATTTTAGTCATCCCCGACCAGATAACATAATGCAGCTGCTGCAGATTTGTCAGCTGAATAACCATGATGTGAATATACTGTTTCAGCGCCTTATAAAGGTGCGCTGTTTTTTTTTACGCTGAATTCTGACCCTACCAGCGAAAAGTTTCTGCAGAAATCAAGATTAATCCAACCAGGCAAAAATTTTCAAAAATATTGCCAGTGCAAATTGCATGTTCTTAGTCCTGGTGTGGTGTTCAGCTGTAGTAGTAGTACATCTGCTTCAAGGTTTGGTCTGTTGTATTTTCAGAGATACTCTTCTACATACCTTGCATGTAACAAAGGTTTATTTGAGTTACTGTTGCCTTTCTGTCTGCTTGAACGAGTCTGCCCATTCTCCTCTGGCATCAACAAGGCATTTTCGAATAGAGAGTTGCTGCTCACTGGATGTTTTCTCTTTTTCAGATCCTACTTTGTAAACTCTAGAGATGGCTGTGTGTGAAAATCTCAGTAGATCAGGTCTTGCACCAACAGCCCTGCCATGTTCATAGTCACTTAAATCACATTTTTTTTTACCCATTCTGATGAATTTTAGCAGGTCATCTTCACCATGCCTATATTCCTAAATAAATCAGATTGCTTCCATGTGATTTGGCTGATTAATTATTTTCATTAATGAGCGGTTGAATAGGTGTATATAATACTGTGTCAAGTGAGTGTATATGATGCATAACTGGCACCTCATGTGTATAACATTTCATACATAGTTCAGAGTGCTGGTGGAAAAAGGAAAATGGCTGGTGGTGTATTCCTTTGATGGAATCATGTACATATGAGTCTCAAGCCTTATATAAATGTTAATCTCTGGTGAGATGACATTAATTTTTGAAATAATGGAATCTTTTCAAGAAACAAACTAGATGCATGAATTTGGAAAGTTATTGAAAAAAAATGAAGCCTCAAATTTGACATGTGCAAAAGCATGGGCATTACATTTCCAGCATTTGTCACATGCCTTTATCCAGAAACGTACAATTTATGTAATCTTATTACAAGGTACAATACAAGCTATTGTGGGTTAAGGGTCTTGTTGAAGGACCCAACAGTGGTAGCTTAGAGGTTTGGATGTCAACCCTGAATGACCTGGAATTCCAGTTCAATAGTCTAAACCTAAACACAGCATCATCCTTGACTACTGGTGTCAGAATGTAATTAGTTAATGGTTCTACAGTTTCAGAAATGACTCGTGTCCTGCATTAGATTACATAAAAGAACACATGCTTTTAATTTAAATGTGTGCATATTATAGGGGTATGTATATGCATGTTTTTAATTTGTCAAGAAATGCATTCATGTTTTTATGAAGTAACAGCTCTGGGTGCAAACAACAGTAATGTGTACATGGTGTGTGCCTGCGTGCATTTTTGCATCATTGTCCAGGTGTGGCATGTCAGGCAGTTATGAGTAAGTGGATAGTTGGTATAAAATTGAAGGCATCATCATTAATGCATGACAAATGATTTTTAAATTAGTGTTGGAGACGAAGAACGTGTTTGGCTGCATTAATCTTAATCCGATAACCCTCCCTCTGTTCCAGCTCTGTTGGCAAATGGCAGAAACAGGTCTTATATACTGTACATATTATAGGCGTGAACTTAAAATAGAGCCATGAAGGATCACATACTTTTATATGTTTTTTTGTTGTTTGTACCCAGTGTTTTCACTTCATAAAATCGCAGCATGTGTAAAATAAATGATCTAACATTAAATTAAAACCAGGGCCTGCTTTCAGTTCAAAGACACTTATTCAAACACCATAGTACTGAATCTATAAATTCCGTACATTATTTTTGGAAACCTTCCATTGTACACAATATTACAGTATGCTCTCTCTCATCTTTATTTTTCTCTTGATCTTGATCTTTTTTGCTCTCTTTCTCTTTCAAAGCAGAATATTACCCAGATCATTAACCGCTCTCACTTAGTTAATTTCCCACAATGCATCCAGGCTGTCCATGAGACTCAAAATAATAATAGGTCCTGTAGGGATTAGTGCACCTCCCATCTGTTAGAATATCTAGCACTCTGAGGCTATGAACCAGGGACTTGCTTATATTCTCTATGTCAATACATTCTCTATTTTATTATAGAAAATGTCACCCTGCATACACTTACAGACCCTAGCATATTTAAGGTAATAGTAACTTTAGGCTCCAGTAGATGCTGTTGTTTGAGGATGATCGGGTTTTAAGTACCTGCTGTGGGATTAATATATTGAGAAGAGGTGGTACAGTGCAGTGCATGTCTCTTTCGATGTGGGCAAATGGGTCACAAAGCAGATGTTAATGATTAATAAAAAGTCATTGCATTCAGGCGTGCCAAAGGCTATAGTGTGAAGGAAGTGACTGAATTTGCTGAAGCAAATGATCATATGGATCTGCTAGCAGTGGCAAAATCCCCAGTCTACAGGAAATTCTTGTCAGAATTGTGACTGAAGGACAAAACTATTAGGTATATTTCAGTCACAGGTAATCTGTTTTAGTAGAATGATCACAAAAATGTGGGGGTAATTCAAAAGGAATATGTAGCGAATAAAAAAAAGAAGAAGCATTTAATTTTGTTTAATTAAACAAGATCTCTCTGCAGTTTTCTAAGCAGTGTATATTCTTTATTTTACTTTATTATCTTGTCTATTTATTATATTCTGTGCCTTACTTCATTTGATTATATTCTGATTTAGTTACTATTTACAGCTTTACTTTAATCTCTATTTTATTCTATTTTCTGTTCTGTTGTATTCATGATTAACTCTATTGAACTTGGCTTTTTACCTTATTTAATCTTTTATATTTAACCTTGTATTTAATAAAATTCATATAATTATTTTGCAGTCCTTTTTTGAGTTTTGGCCCTCCCAATGTTTCCTCCTCATCACATTTGAATAAGTTTTCCATGCCACTAGACTTGCTCAATTTGGAGAGTATGCATAGATGCTTGTAAAACTGCTTTAAGACAATATTCTATTGTGAAAGGCAATATATAAATAAATTTTACTTGACTTGACTACTCAGCACACTCAGCAGGATGCAATGCTCTGTGTTGACACATTCCTCCCTTGCCAAGCATTTTGTGACTTGTGCCTCAGTAGCCCGTTTGACAGAACCCTGTCACCAGTTTGTGATTTGTCCCTTGCCATTTTGGAGATGCTCTGATCTAGTAGTATGGCCAAAATAGTAAGCTGCTGAGGTCTTTACTAAAATGGTGAGCCGTTAAAATGATCTTGCCTCACTAAAAACGCGTTGCTGACATTCAGTTAGCTATTCAGTGGTTTAAACATGAAACACGTCAAGAAGTTTTAGAATTATAAAACAAGGCCATAAGCATAGAGACACATCTGAAAATGTGGAACTCCCTTCGTATAAAAAAGTTGCTGCCTGTTTTATAAATCCTAGTGGCACAGTGATTAAAACATAACTTGCTACAAGTTTTAGTCCCAAAGTCATTAACCTGTGCCAGTTCCACAATAATACCACCCACAGAACTTTCAGATGATTTTGAGATTAGTCAGAGGTTAATTGTTAGAACTTAATTGTATAGTGCAGTTCCTTGCAGTTTCAACACCACAGAAGCCTGAATTGCACCAATAATTTAATGCATACAACATTTGTAAGATTTATTATCTCTCTGACTCTATTTTTATTAGAGTTGCAAATGTGGGTGTCCGTGTGAGAGGGAAAGATGTAAAAGAAGCCCGCTTAGCCTGTCAGAAACTGGATGAATGTCCAGACATTGTGCTTGCTGGTCCAGTGAAGCCAATACTGCCAGGTGTAATTATGGGTAATTGGTGGTGACACAATGAAGTGATGACAGATGCAGAGTTACACACGCAGACAGTTGGAACAGCAAAGAATAGGACTTTGGATAGAAGTTCCCCTCACTCTGGCCTCCGACCTGCACATTCATTCTCAAACTCTGCCTGCTTACTCTTTCATTTTTCATCAACACAAATCCACAACAGATAATCCGTAAGCAATTAATAAAAATCGAGGGTCGTGCATGCCCGATAATTTGTATGAATCTGTGACTGCTGTTTTTAGACACTGCCATTCCTAATGCTGGGGGTGGGGTGTCTAAAACAATTCTTAATGTAAAGTTAAAACAGGAATGTTGAAGAACAACATTTTTCTCCATATGTAGACTAACCAAATATTTTGTTTCTAAATAATCTGTAAAATGAAAAAAACTTGGGGGTGTTGCAGTGATAATCTGCTAGCTCGCCACACTGATGATCAGGGTTTGAGTCCTGGCTGTGTCCTATGGCTGGGTCGGGTGACACACAGACACATAATTGGCCATGTCTGAGGAAAGGGAGGCTGATACACATTTACCTACACCCTACGAGTTCCAGGATAGTTTCCGGACCATGAAAATTAAAAGAAAGGGACTATTGTCTCTGTACAGTTCGATACCATTCTCAGCATGACCACAAAGCTCTCCAAAATTTAAAAAAGTAACATCTATTGTGAGTCTTGTTATTACAAAATGTGTTGTGCAACCTCAGAAAATGAGATGAGTCTTGCTAAAGGATAAGTTAGTTTTGCAGTATATGGGAAAGGAACCTTGGATCCATTGTGGAACACACTCAGTGAGCGTGAGGTCAGGCATGACTGGTTTGGTGTTATCTGTAACTGTCTGGTTTCTGAGAAGGCTGTGGGAAATACAGTCAGGGAATGTCCCTTTCACTCACTCACAAACAGATAACGTTTACTTGCTCCCCCATAAAACAAGAGAAATTCCACAATATTTGGGGAGTCATGGATAGAATGATCCCAGCTGTGACTCGAAGTATTCATTGCCTTGACACAACAGAAACATGCTAAAACTTTTATAAAAGAATTCTGTTTTACAGCCTGCGTTTGTATTATTGGAATAATTCTTGATCCAGTTTTGTTTTGTTTGAGAGTTTTATTATATACTGACCAAAATGTTTGTTTTGTGAAGCATACAGGGATAGACTCTCCTTAGACACACACGGGAACACCTCAATGATTATCAATATGACACTTTCTTGAGTTTCGCCTCCCTATTGAGCCAGTTCATCAACTTTCTGCCCTGCCTTCTTAAAACAGACTTGGCTGACATGCACACAGTTCTGATGTTAACTCGGCCAGACACCTTTAAGATGGAGTGGCATGGTGGCATGAGTAGCACTGTCACCTCACACAGGAAGGTCCTGGGTTCGATCCCAGGATGGAGTGACCTGTGTCCTGTGTGTGTGGAGTCTGGAAGTCCTTCCTCAGACTGTGAGGGTTTACTCTGGATACTCTGATTTTCCTTTGAAGTCCAAAGTCATGCATTAGTTTGATTGATTACACTAAATTGTCCCCTAACCTGAGTATATATGACTAATTTTGATATAACCTTGAGTGCTGATGTAACCATGTCCTGCATTTAATGGCCATTGATGCTGAAGAGCAACCTCAAATAAACTAACCTATAAGGTTACAAAATATATAAACATTTAAGATTATCAGTGCTAAAAAAATAAAAAATCAGTACCTGACTCAGTCATGTTCCAAAATCTAGTTAATCCCAGAAGAGGGAAGGCTGATGTAGCAGGAAAGGGGGTAGAAACTTCATATTTATAGTCATGGTTTTAAATATAATTTTGGGTGTTCTTAGACTTTTTGCTTCATAAGTGATTTTCAGGGCACATCATATCACAAAGTGAGCCACAACAGTTATGACAAATAATTTCCAGGGAACTGAAAGTGCTTTTTCAGAGCTACACTTATCAATAATGCACCATTTTAGCAATAATGAATAGGAACTAATGAAAACCATTTTCTCTGTGAAACCACAGATACACTTGTGTTATCTAACATGCAGTTGCAAAGTGCATCATTATGGGTTCTTGATGACTGCTTGCCAGCACCTCTTCTTAAGCAGATGAAAGAAGTTTGGCATGGACTTCTATCCTTACAGTCATTACAGAAGCACCATCCTGACAGGTTGCATTATTGCTTGGTATGACAGCTGATATACTCTCAGGCAGGTGTTACGGATGTACCTCTGGTCTGCGTCGTTTCACTGCAAACCCAGTCCCCATCCCCCTAGGATACCAAGAGATGGGGCAGTTGTAAGAATAGGACCTGTATCATACAGTTTGCAAAAGCAAGTACCTGCCACAATAGCTGTGTCCTAGTTCAGTGCTGGATTTGCGGATACGTGATGAAGACCAGGAGTGCCCCTGCGGCTCATGTGTTACATGAAGGAGCATTATGTGGCATGCCATATGACGTACCATACACTTTTCATTCATTTTTGAAGATCTAAAATGTTTCATAATTTAGTTTGAATAAAATTCATTTGTGTTTCGTTGTTTAAGAAAATACACCTTGGGCTACACAGACACTCGTCGTTCATTATGTGTACTTCATGCCAAGTGCTCCCCAAAATTCAAAGTTTACTAAACATTAGTAAGTCTTTTGCATTTATTTGAAACAATACTTAAAATACACTGCGCACAAGAATTAGGGTACATTTCATTAGCCAACTTTTGTGAGCAGTAAAAATACCTTAAAAGACTACAACATAACAACTGAATGTAGCAGATACCTGGAACAATCATCCCAAAATGTTAAATCAAACACACGTGTAGAATTAATTGTTGATAAAGTTAATTCATTGCTTGCCCTTGCATAAGCCGGTGTTAATTTAGATACAGGCAGCACTGCAAGTGTCAGCAAGCTGTGAAAAAACACAACAAATTGGTGTGATGCAAGTTTGGGACTCATCGGTAGTGGGACAGAGGCAGACCCGAGGCGACAAAGAGTTATGTGCCGTGAAATTTTTAGAAAACACCAGCACATCTAAGAAGACATGCGAGCAGTAAATATGCCCATTTGAAGGATAAACCTGTAGACTAAATATGCTGAATTTGCCTATTGTGTAGACGTGTGTGCTCGCAGTGCATGTGTTTCTGTGATGAGGCAGAATTATAGGTGGTACTAGGAGGTTTGGTTTAATATTGGGTGGTAATTGGTCTAAAAAGTTTGATGAACACTGCAAGTAGACTATTTAGAGTTGTTGTCTGTCGTAGTCATTTTAATTGAACCTTAACCCTTATCCTTAATCCTATAGAAATCCCATATACCCAAATAAATACACGAAGGCTGGAACCAACTCTAGAAATTGTACCAATCCTTCACCTGGCACAGGCACATGCTTAACAGCTCACTCACTCACATAATGATGCTTTAGAGACACCAGTTGACCTACCATGTCTTAATGTGGGCTGGAACTGGAGTAAACAGAGGGCAAAAACAGGGAGAATTTTTAAACTACAAACAGGCTTTGGCTGCCCAGGAGTTGAACCAGGTTAGCCAACCGCTGTGCCTCCGTGTCACCCTCTGCATTTTTTTTTGCCAGAAGATCATTGGATGATGCAGTTGGGTGGATCAACAGTCTAAAGCAGTAGGGAACAAAGTTTAGAACAACTCGAGCTGTCAGTGGCAAGCTGGTTTCACAATGTATTCTGCAGACAATTGTGAGACAATAAGAGAATTCCATTTGTGTCAACACATTTCAATATATCTTATATATATATATATATATATATAATAATAATTATAAATAATAATAAAATATAAATATATCTTCACACACGCCAGTTCATGTCATCACTACATAATCTAGTCAGAGCGACAGCTTTTTTTAAATGACTAGCTAAATGGAACTGTGTTCAGAGCAACCTACCCTCTGTGACTGCATTTATGTCTCATCCCATTGTGTAACTTCATATTTAATTCTTCTTTCCCTGTCGCAAACGTTTGCTGCTTATTACATGGATGTTCAATGCCTTAAAGTGAGTAAATACAGGGTGAGTCAAAAGTTACAGGACATACCGTATGCTACGGCATGGACTTTTTACAAAGGCTGCCAATACCATTGTTGAGGTTTCTTCATCATTATCAGTCTTTGGGCGATCGCTACGTGGCTTGTCGTCCATAGTCCCAGTTTCTCTGAATGTGATTATGAAGGATATGTAACAGTGCTGTGTGAAATTGGTGATCTTTCTGGTTGACAGTTCTTGAAGTCTGTGCACCCCCATTCTTTCTTTCTCTTACTCTAAAAACCCACAACAGTTTCATAAGTGTATTCTTGTTTGGATTCCTAATTATTAGCAATAAATTATGTTACAGATGTCATAAAGCACTTTTGTAAGTCACTCTGGATACGGGCTGCTAAATACTAAATGTAAATCTGTGGCTAGGATACAGTAACTGCATTCCCCAGACATCAGAATCATTAATTCCATCTTCAGATAACAAACAACAAAAGTTTTGAGCTTTGTATTGTTAACAATCAATTTCAAGACAATTCTGTTTTTTTTTATATGCTATATGACCACCTTCCCATTGGGAAAAACTTGCCCTTGATCCAAGTGATGTTGGCTTGCAAGAAGGCAGTCATGTTCTGCTCATAGCCTAAAAGATAAACCCCATAAACCATTACTTGCTGGGGCATTTAGATATGTCATTTTATCTGAACCTTACAGATTTAGTTTATGCATCTCTTTTTACACAATATCATTTGTCATATTTAAATCTAGAAGTTATGTTAATGTGAAATTCAACTGTAGTTGGCCGGGGTGCAAATCTTTGAGACTGTACATTTTCCTTACACTTTGGCTTAATAGTGAGAGCCATTCAAACACACACACTTATTTTTCCTCGGCTTTCCTGTGTGTGTCCTGTTTCACATGGCTGAATGAGCGGTGAGTTAATCATCTAATGAGGCCAAAGGACGTTTCCACTGAACTGAATGAACACACACACACAGTGTCTCTCTGACCCTTCCTTTTTTTCTATGTCACTTGCCTACCGTTGCAGTTGAACTTCTTCGTCTGTGGAAATTTTATTGTAAGAGAAAAGGCCATGGTGTAGGTATCTTATCAGTGTGCAAAGCTAGAAATGGATAGCTAGTTGCAATGTTTTAAAAGATATTGATACAATGTTTAAGCAGTAATATTTACAGCATGTTTGTTGTTTTATGAGACATTCAGTCTGGCAGTCGATCTATAGACATGCACAGAAGCTGTAAATATGGCATACCAGAAACTGTGATTCACATCACCTTTCAGTGATGTTGCTGCTTCAGGAAAGAAATGGACCTTTTAAGAACTGGCCTGTATTTCCACAAGCTCAGGAGCCAAACCATTACGTAATAAAATGTGGGAGTGTCATAATGTAGAATGTAAACACAACAAGTCTGCAGAGTTTTACAAGTTTAATTTCTGGCTTAGAGAACATTTTTACCATGTGAAGTCAAGTTCTTCAGTGACTGTACACAGCATAAAATGTCACTGGTGCAATTAATGCACAACATGTGAAACATTGCTTTTAGCTATTAAATCAGTTTGTGAATCAAAAAATGTTTTCATAGCATTAACACCAGAGCTCCTGTTAGGTTCATTTTAATTACCAATAATGTGGTTATTACTACTGTTCAAAGTTTAGGATCTTTAATCCTAAAGCATTTCAATGAATTTTAAACTTGTTTTTGTTTCATAATGCCAATAAATTGATCAGTATTTCCTGTTGCAACATTATGTCATAAATATATTGTCATAAATATGTCATAAATATATTGCACCTGCTGTCTTCATTCTCCTTCACTCAATTAATTTCCTTACCGGATTAATCAAGTTTAAGGTTACCGTGAGCCAGAGCCTATCCAGCAGCACAGTTTGCAGGGTAACCAAACCTAGACAGGGTGCCAGTATATTGCAGAGCACATTATTGCACATGCACACACAGAGAACATGCAAATGCCACACAGGCAGTGGGCAAGCTAGGACGCAAAGGCTGAATTTAAAGGCATTCACTGAAAACTACATATCATGCCTCTTGTTGTTCTTACTACATGTTTGAATAACTTGAATGGTATTTTTCTCTGAGACTATATTGAAGCTCATTTCACAATAACTTCACAGGGCTCTACTTTTGTCCTCCGTCTAGTCAGTTATTCGCATTTTAACACCGTTGCCAGCTTCTCTTTGAAACTCTTAATTCTGCTTGATCTCTAGGTTGTCTGTCTGTTGGAATTAAAGTAGTTATTTTGTGCCTGAGGTTGTATATGGCATTTGTTTCTCACTACAGACTTAATGTAATGTCCTTTTTATAGCCTTCTCCAATTTACCTTATTCTCTCCAAACAAAAGTGGAAATGTTTTTGTGAATTGTTAGCAATCTGATACATGGAATTGGAAAAAAGGGTGGTGCATTTATTTTTATTTTATTTTTAATTTTACTAGGGAATTAAATTATACTGACTTCTAGCCCATTGGCTCATCGACCTAATTCTGCTTGTATAATGTGCAACAAATGGGTTAGTTCAGCTTCATTGTGCAGCACATTTCAACATGGTGCAGTACATAAAGTACAAAAATGTTTCTTTTGAAATTTATAAACTAGTGTTTGAGGTAGACATAGCACTGTTTTTCTTACTACCAAATTGGTATGCTTTTTATACTGTGTACCGATCAGTCATACTGGTTGGATTCATGTGGATAATAATGTTCTCTAAAACAGAATTTCTATGTTGGAGCTGAGCTAATTTGTCTAATCACCTCACAGAAAGATTTTGGATTAGCCTGTACAACAAGAACATGTTATGAAAAGTCTCAGTGACCTAGATTTTTACATTTTGGGGAATGTGGTGGCTTAGTGTTTAAGGAATTAGACTATGGGCTGGAAGACCCAGAATTAAATTCCCACCCCTGCCAAACTTGATCCACAATGGATGCTTGGATTGTATTATATAGATGTGTAGACTGTATCAGTTGCTTTTATCAAGTCTGCACCTGCTAAATAAAGTAAATGTAAAGCTGTGTAGGATGTAAGCAGTAAGTAAAATAAATATAATGAGAATAAATTGCTTCATATAGATATAGATTATATGGGTAAGAAAATATTCAAATGCAGTATGAAGGTCCATGGAGAAGATACACCTGAGACTGTGGCTGACCTGCGAGCCACAGGTCAGGAGTGGGAATGAGATGAGATGTTCAGATTAGTGCCCTATGGAAAGAAGACTCTGGCGAAATGCTGTGATCTCACTGCCAGACGGCAGCACTGGGACAGACGGAGGGGAGGAGAGATTGAGGACTCGCCTTTGAATGATGCAGAGTGAAAGAGTGAGACTGGAGAAAAAAAGGGATGACAATGAGAGATACGGGGTGGAATGGGAGGATGATTTTTGAATGACATACCATCAAAAGCAGCTTGGGTTTCACAGACAGAGGCAGGGCATAGTGGGTGCTGTGTGTGCAGGCAATTTCCTTTTTACTTTTATTCTTCCTTTGTATTAACCCCCCATGTCTCTCTACCCATGGTCTATCTCATTTATTTCTTATCTCTCCTCATTCCTGTCCAACACCTTGAGGGCCACAGAGCATTTTGAGAGGCAGTGTGGATGGATGCTTAATAACCGGCAGAGATGTAGCCCTTTGACCTCAACCTGTTTCAGTCTCCAGTAGTGGTAACAGGAAGATCAGTAGTTTCTTTCATCTTTAATGGATAGCGCTCTCCTAAAGTTGCATTAGTACAGTCTTGCATAAAGATTAGCCTGTTTTTATAGATTAGTTATGTTTCACTTGTTACTGGAGCTTGGCAAATGCATACAATGTTCTGGTAGATATGGGAGGCGTTTGGTTTATTCTGGAGTGGAGGGAAGCAATTCTTCTGAAAACCCCATTTGACCCCCATCCCACCCAATCAGCCCATGCCAGACCTCATCAGCTCATGTCAGCATGAGTTTGCAGCTCCTGTAGCTCTTAATTCTGTCTGATGGCCAGACAAAAGCCGAGCGGAGGGCCGGAGGGGACTTGAGGGCTTGCCGCAGTGCATTCTAGGTCATCGTAAAGAGGTGACAAGTGGAGAAGAATCCATGGTGTACGTGAGAATGCAGAACGCATTTTGGAAAGGAAGATTGAGGGAACTGTCATTGTTCTTTCTCTCTATTTGAGTCACCTTTGTCCTTCTTCTCATGTCCAGCACTCTCTTTCCCCTCTTCTACTTGCTAATATTGACAAAATAGCTGCTAGTTGGCTTGGGTTCATATTCATATTCTTTGAGTAGCCACATTTTCCAAAATCCTGAAACTGAGTGGGCCTGTGATCAGATTTCTTGACTCTGGATGCTTTCCAGTCTCTGGTAATGGCAGAATGGCGCTTAGAGTTGACCTCAAGTTCTCTGTGAATGAGGGAGGGTGAAAGGAAAAAAATGGGGAGGGGGGGGGGGGGACACCACCACATCATGCCTATTATTTTTGATGAATCACGCTGCAGGTATTTGCCATGCTGGAGCATTTTTAGGGTATGTATGCTTTACATATTAACATTAAGGTTGGCCAAGGGTTACTCACTGCAGTGAATGGGGCTTTTGAGAGACTGTGGGATAAATGTGGGAATATGGGGAAAAAAATAAGCTCAGTCACACATGCGTACAACACAGACACACAACAGCTCCCTCTGCTGCTCCTTTCCTGTCCGTCTCTCCTACACACATCATACATTTTCATTAGTTGAACATTTATTTTCAGCTAGTCATAGTTATAAATGTCTGTGCTGAGTGGTGAAAAATAAGCTTCCCAATGTTACAGCAACCCTAAAGAGTCTCTTGCTTGCTTGAGTTTGTAAAAGATGACTATCAGGTGTTAACAAGACATCAAAGTTTTAATACCTTATTAAGGATGTAGAAAAGCTGACTCATGATAGTATACAAGACATCCAACTTGGAGGAGTAGGAGTTAGCAAGACCTAACCACACCCTAAGCCTAACCCCACACCCTCTTGGTTTAAACTTGGTTTTAACTCTTTGTGCTTCCTAACTAAATCACTGATGTGCTGCATCATGAGAAGAGTTCACACACATTTAGTAACTGTCTGGGACCATTAGATGCTTACTGAGCTGAACTTCCTTTGTTTTGTTCCCATACAAATCCATTACAAGTCCAATGCAGGGTTGTTGTACAACAATGTATGATTCTGTTACAGTGGTGGCTGGTGGTTTCTTAATTAAAGGAAGCACATATGTTTGTTTATAGATGTATAAGTACAACCTCCTACGCTGGCATAATCACAGGCATACCGGTGGCTCCACTAATATATATATATATATATATATATATATATATATGTATATAGTATTATACCCTACCAATGTAGCTATTAAATAAATCAAAAACAATTAAATAAGTCAGTTGTATTCCTGATTAACTGACTGACAGCTGATGACAGAGTTCCTTTGAGAGTTTGACCAAATATCATAAGAGAAGCCATGTACAGTAGTCTTTATATTTGGCCACCATTAGATTTAATTTACTAATGTTTTAGCAAAAAACAAACAGAAAAAACCCACCCAGAAAATAACAGCTTCTGTGAGTTACAGGAGGAGGTGTTTAGTGTATCCTCCCTTTACACATGATCATCTGGCAGCTTCATTAGGCTTGATCAGGAGTAGTCTTATATAATATAAGCATTAACCAATAAACCAGCCTGTAAAGCCCTTTTTATGGAACATAGTGAGGAGACCAATATATCCTAAAGCTCACAAAAGTTGGAATGAAGATCAATAGACGAGCATTATGGAATGATTCATTCAAGTTTGACCTTTTGGGTCCGATCTTTAGCAATAAGGTATACTATTGCTAAAACAACAACTGTAGTGTTGACCTAAGACTTTTGCATAGAATTGCATCAAGGTGGGAAATAAAAAAATGTAAATTGTCCAACTACGGAGACATTTTGTGTTAAAATGAATGTTTTATATGTTATCCCATAAAGTGAGATCTTTCGTCCTAATCCTAACAGTGGATACACAACCATGTGATGGACATCCAGAGACACTTGGTCTTCAGTTACTGTCTGTTAGCTAAGAGTCTTGATGAGGAACTTGATAACCGGGTTTGGAAAGAGATTAATTGATGAACAATGTGCTATTACAGGAAAATCATTTGAATAACAAAAATATTAAATTTATAAATGTAAAAAAAAAAAAACCTAAATAACTGAATGAATAACATACACGGGTATTATTTAATTACCACATTTCAATTAAATGGAAATGGAACCTGGGCTTCCTGTGCATCTTAAACGCTGGCTGTGTTCCATTCTGCTTTTTGATATTATGTGATAAATGTGCTGACAATTATTATGCAATCTTTATTTCTGACAGAGCACACAAACATAAAATCCCATTCTTTCAAACGTTAAATGCAAGAACGGTGCATTTATATAAAATGTAATATACGTCAGTATATATGTGTGAAGCACATATGGAATAGAAGTGCTGGATTTTGAAATGGACTAAAAACTGCAGTTCATGACATCCAGTAGCTCCAAGCAAGCTTAATTCTGAAAGGAAGACTGAGGTGTGGATTATGCTGGGCTTTGGACCAGCAGTCTTCACTTTAATGAGGCTAAAATGTCTGTGCCTCAGGCACACAAACATTTTAAACAGAAACACACTGTGACCTGTCCTCTTATCTCACAGCCTGTGGACCTCAGACTAACCTCTGCTGCTGTCACTATTTTAAAAGAACACCTTTCAAATACATATTTTTATTAGGCAATTATTACGCATTATTGAATGTAACCTTTGGCATGAAAACTAGGTCATTTGTCAGTGTGATGAGGTGTTTTGATTATGGTAAATGCTGTGACTAAACAAAATGTGATGTATAATGTTTTTATATATGTTTATTAACACATACCATAACATATAATATAATGAATGTCTAATGTTTATTAATTTACTTTATCTGCGTAAACCTAGACAGGGTTGCGGGAGGGTTACTTTAGCCTAGCCTTGTTTTTGTACTGTGGGAGGAAACCGGACTCGGATCAGGAGTAAACCCACTCGGACACGGAGAATAAAATATTATATATGTAATGTTTGTAATTGACCTTTTTTCACCATTTCCTGATACACGAGCATGCAGATGATCTAATTACAGCAGTTACAATTAAACAAAATGAGCTATTTGGGTATTTGGAAAGGAGGTTAAACAAGTGACCTAAACCTTTTCATGTTTTGTTGATTCACCTACATCAGATCCTATCATGTTCTGGTGGGATTGTGTTCTTGGGCTGTTACTTACTTGTATTAACATGAGGTAATGTCTACTAGAAAAAATGAAAAGCACTTCTGTAAGTCACTCTGGATAAGGATGTCTACTAAATGCTTTAAATGTTAATTTTTGTACCCACGTAATCCAATTCAGGGATCAGGTGATGCGATTTTTGACAGCGCCAAGTACTACAGTGGCACATGGGTTACGTTATTGGACTATTAGTGATATAATACTCTAATAATACCCTATAATACTCTTTTACTCATACTGAGTGATTCCTAGCAAATGTGTAGATTTGGTTTTAGGTGACAAAATAAAACACAAACACAAGCCCCCATTTAGCAGACATCTAGCAGATTCCCTTATCCAGAGCGACATACTATTGATACATTCTTATATTTCATGCAATTATGGGTTAAGGGCCTTGCTCAGGGACCCAGCAGTAATAAACTGGCAGAGATGACATGGCCCAATAACCTGGATTCACATGAAAAGGTTCATTTTGAACATTTTTCGCATTGTTTCTTGTTCAAATTCTGTACTAAGCTGGAAGTTCAGAAATATAAAAAGGTGTAATATTAAAAAAATATTTCGCAACAGTTGAAGGTGATATACTGGTAATCACAGTTGTATCCATTCATAAGGAGTAAAAATATAGAATGTGCTAATATACTATACATAGCTGACAGGTGGATCCATCACATCAGTTATTTAAAATAACAAGGAATTGGCTGCTGAAATTTATTAAATAACAAAAGCATAGTCACACTACAGAAATTTAGATTTTGGTGAGAAGACATTCTTGTAACTGCACGTTTTAAAATGGAGATATAATAGTTGGTGTATGAGCCTTTCTAATTTACTTTACTTGGTACTTGAGCAGTGGGTGTGTGGAACAATGGCTTTGAAACTGAGAAAACGATCGACAAAGATGAGGGAGAGAGACTGCACTGTATTGACGCTGGGTTAAAGAGAAGATAAAATCCATTTAATTTGGATGAATTTTTAATGCGTCTTCAGATTGGGGGATCTGGGAGATGGTGGAAATGAGGGGTGTTTATCATAATCCTGCATGATCTTATCATGGGAAGGTGATGCCATTACTTTACTCACTGATCTGGGTGTGTTTGTTTTTGTTTACTTGTGTGTCAATCACAGATGACCCCCTTTAATCATTTCATGGGCAGGAAGGAAGAAGGGCAGAGACTACCATGGCTTGCCTCTAACGACTGCTAGAACACAGCTACTGCTCTTTATCCTTTAGTTTTTCAGAATAGCCCCCCCCCCCACCACCCAAATGTACGCAAACACGCGCGCTCACAGCCAATACAGCTGACGCCACAGCTCTTCAGAATCAATGAGAGCTGGATCCAAGTCTGTCTAGTATCTGCTCTCTATAGACAGTCAATAGCTATGTGATAATGTTTAATGCTTTAGCTGTTTAATTACTAATTTGGGATTCATTTGGTAATATTTGTGACTCTTCTTTGGGCGACGTTACATCCACCATTCGTTAAATACATCCAACTGATGTAGTTGGCACACTGTTGGACCAAATCAGGAATTCACTAGTGAATCAAACTTACCTGCATATGCAGGTCTTCGTGTTTAATTGATTTGTACAGGAGATCTAAATGGAGAATAAACCCAATAGGAGCTGGATGACGCTGAGCTCATAGCCTCCAGTCAGGGACATCACCAGGCAACCGTAGGGAGGATCAACTCTCATCGCCGTGTCCACTTATTTATTTAAATGGGTAAATTCTTGCAACTTTAAGTAACAGGTATTCAGTAATATTTATAAAAAAAAAATAGAAAAAAACACAGTGTGTGTGCTCACAAATACTGGGGCTATTTAATTAGGGTATATTTCATTTTGAAACAGTGATATATATATATATATATATATATATATAATGTATGTATGTATGTGTCTGTATTTCAAAAGTCACCTATTTTTCTAACAGTATCTTGACTTCCACTTAAGAGGAGTGCTGTACTTTATTTATTTCCCTAAAGAGTGTGTGTGTGTGTGTGTGTGTGTGTGTGTGTGTGTGTGTGTGTGTGTGTGTGTGTGTGTGTGTGTGTGTGTGTGTGTACCATGTGATGGATTGGTGCCCTATTTAGGTTTGGTTTCTGTCTGGCACCTTATGCAATCTATTAGGCCCTGGTTCCCTGGTTGACTTTGAATTGGATTGAGTTTATATTGATTCATTTGAATGAATTAATGGAATTTGTAATGGTATTGTGAAACAAGTGGGGTCTGGAAGACTGCCAACATTTGTAAATCCTCCAGTGTGGTACAGATAAAAATTTTGTCATGGTACTAAGACACTTCAGTTGTAAATTCTTCGCTTAACCTGTCCTAATCAGTTTCCCAGTCAGAAAGCAAATTAAACCGTACATTAGCATGGATTTAACTGTGAATTCAGCCTCTTTTCATAAGTAAGTAATTACGGTATAGTTTTGTCATGCAGTTGTTTCTCCATTATTGTTAAACTCCATTAGAATTGAACTTTGTGGTAATGAGTGTTTTCCTCAGTGCATGAAACCCATTTACATGATTATTCAATGTGTTTAAATGGTAGATTACGCTGACAAGTTAAGCTGTGTTATTTACTTTGGCAATATATTAATCAATCACTAATTTGTATGCATTTTTGACACTGAATATTTTGCTACGGGGCAAAAAATTACAATGTTTCACTTGAATGTGGTAGTGGTTTTATTGCCACGTCTGGCTGTCTGGCTGATATGACTTGCCAGATAAACAAACGTGCAGATGTCCCTTATCTCTTACTGTGTGGACAGAATAAATGTCTTCCCCCCCCTGTCTCTGCTTTTCCTTAAATTGGTCTGTCTGTGTTTTTTTACACGTTAGGACAGGTTGTCTACTGTGTGCATATATACAGATGAGCCAGAACATTCTGGCCACCTGCCTAATACAGTGTATTTACAGTATTTACAGTTACAGTCCACTTGCTTAAGAAACACTTAACCAATTTTTGTTGCGAATTAAACAGTAGCCTTACAAAGTTTCTCTGAACTGAAGCTCCATAAGAAGAGCTTTCACCTATTAGCTAATTCAGTATATCCAGTGTGGTGTTAGCAATTGTGTGTTTATCTTAGCCCCAGATCTCACTCATGTAATGTCATGTACATACCACAATAAACAAATGTTTCAAATAATACCAAAGCCAGCACTTCTGCGTTTTTATATATGAAATAAAATGGAAATAAGCAATATTAATAAACAAGTTTTAATGAAATGGTTCTTGTTTAACCTCCTTTCCAAACACCCAAATAGTTCATTTTCTTTAATTGTAACTGCTGTAATTAGATCATCTGCATGCTCGTGCAAAAAAGACAACTAATAGTTATGACAGTGTATGTTTTTCTTTATTAATTATACATAATCAGTATTGATGGCTACTATACTGCGTGTTACACCATGTACACCATGAACACTTTTGTGTCTTTACCTGACGTCCACTTTGCTGGGTAGGAAGTCTGCTCTGTGTCTTACCTGATGTTTTACAAATTAATCCTTTGTGGACCAAGGGACATATTCGGCTCATACTTTTAAATGAACCCCAAATGCGAATGAAACAACGTGCGGCCCTGAAAGGGTTCAAGTGAAGTATTGCAGGCAAAAATACCTTCACTGTTCCTTTCTAAACCCTTTCAGCAGGTTGTTTAAATCACATTTGGCATCCATTTAAAAGTATGGGACAAACATGTCCCTTGGTCGTCAAAGGGTTAACTAAGCACTGCAGTGCATATTGCTGTAGAATTGTATTCATCTTTCCTGATGTTTTCCCAGACAGTTTAATTAGCACAGTGTTTTTCAGAAGAGCTACTTTCTTTACTCCCTTCCTGCATCCTTGGTGTTCCTGCATTTTTTTTCTTATTCCAACTAGTCAACCACAGCATCTCATGATGACTAGTGGATGTTGTAGTTGACTAGTCTATACAGCACCTAACCCTACTTTGTCAAGACTGCATCTTTGTCAAGCATTCTTTCATTCTAGACAAGCATGCATGACCCTTCAAATGTGACTGTCAAATGTGAGCTTTTGTATTAGGAATCAAATGTCTCATTTTTGTGACAGGACAGTTTATTTATTGGTGTCCATGTGAATGAGAACATACTGTATGTAAATACATAAATAAATACAGAGACCTTTTCACCTCTCTTTCCCCCAATAGACCCCCAGTCCACCCCTGCTAAAATCACAGGAAAATTATATCATAATTATTCCAGTATATAACAATAGAGTTTCTACCCCCTGTCCTGTCATCAGCAGTGAAACCATTCCATTAACTCCCATAACCGCCAGAAACTCCATTTTGCATCAGTGGGCTCCGTATCACACACGCTGTTGTGTGCCTGCTTTAAAGTAATGAAGCATGCGATGAGAGACAGTTCATTACTCCCTGAAAGAGCTAGTGATCAGTTTCTTTTTCAGCTTTGAAACCCAGTGCTTTCAGAATGCCCTGACTTCACAGTGCTGAGAGGAAACGCTTACCATTCAACTGCCAACTTTGCGGAGAAGCCTTATTCTGAGAGACCCATTGTTGCATGCTCTATAAGATATGCCTTGCTACAGTGTGGTTTACAGAGATTGGTGTGTGGGAGTTGAATAGCCTTTAGCAGTACATTGCAGTGTAATTCCTTTCATTGTGTTAAAATAGCTGTGGATTTTTGTAAAGCCCATATTTTTCGATCTTGCTGGAAAGAAAACCTTGCACTCCAGCCATTTGCTTTGCATTGGAGTGGGTCCAGGGTTCATTTTATTGAATCTGGCTCAACCTGGGAAGTTCTGAACAACATTATACATTTGTAATGCACAAGTCCTCAACTAGTTGTTAGGGCTCATTAGATTGTCTGAGATATGCATTCGATTAAATGTTGTGCAACTTTCATTACCCCAGTGGAATGGGACATATAGGAAAAGTACTTCACACAAAAATGAAATATCTCCTTATTTTTGTGAACAGTGAACTAAAGAATAAAGTAAACCTTGTTTCAAGTTTATCATTTTTGTACATCAAAACATGCTAAATCTCAGCTGGACCCCATCAGGCCATGATATATTCAAATTAACATCAGGTAACAAATACCACAACACAATCAATCATACAGCATATGCATTTAGAAAGTAATCAGTAATACACCTCCCGAATTGTATGTACACTTTTGGTGCAACACAGCTATAATGAAGTAGGATAGAACCCTGTCTGTATGGAGTTAGCATGAGCTTCCTACAGGTACACTGGTGTCATCTGACCTCCAAAATACATTACACTAAACAGTACATTACACTAATACTCATAAATGCATCCTGTCCGCGGTGTTTTCCTGCCTTACTAATAGTGTGTTTGGATTATTCAACCTTTATCAGGACAGAGCAGTCAGTAAATCTAAATGAAGAGAAATAAAGAACAAATTAAAGAACTAATGAATTATTATTAAGTGCATTAACTTTATTCTAACTTTATTCTTTATTCTAACATAACTGATGTCTTTGCTAGGTTAATGAGTGCCCTCGCTTTAGTGGCCTAATATAGCAGAACTCAAACGTAATTGATTCCAGAAGACAATTTGTTTTCCAGTTTGTTTGAAATTGGAATCAGAATTGATTTCTTTCTATAATAATAGAAGTAATAGGAGTAATTTGGATTATTGGATTAAATTGGATTATTCTTCCAGAGTCACAAATGTAATCAAATCACAAATATATAAAATATAATATAAAAAAGACACAAACTAAGTTAGAATTGACTTTCAAATTTTTAGCAGTCCTTAATTTGAGCCAGATCTTGCTGGAAGGTCCCGATGAGATTTGTCAGGTATGCCTTCTGGCACGTCCAGCACCTGTGTCCTTACATTTAACTGATATAAAATGAGCAAAATTGATACACAGATTTTAATGAAATAATACACCGCTGCCTCACTGCAAGAATGTCTTGGGTTCAATCCCAGGGTGAAGTGGCCTGGGTCCTTTCAGTGTGGAGTCTGCATGTTCTCCACGTGGTCTGCGTGGGTTTACCCCGGGTACTCCGGTTTTCTCCTACAGTCCAAAGACGTGTTAGGTTGATTAGTGTTTCTAAAAAAGTGACCCTTGGTGTGTGACTGTGCGAGCGTGTGCCCTGGATGTGTGCCGATGGATTGGCGCCACATTTGCGGTTGTTCCCATCCTTGCGCCCAGATGGGCACTGGCTGGCCCGCAACCCTGTGTGGATTAAGTGAAAGATAATGAATCTATAAATGGATAGTTATTTGTGTATGTAACCTCCTTCACCTAAACCCGTGCTAGCGAATGGCAAGGATTGGAAATGATGGAAAAAAACAACAACTAATGAAGACATGCACATTCCCCAGTTATAATATGCTGCTCACAAAAATTAGGAAATGTTTCAAAATGAAATATCCCCTAATTAAATATCCCTATTTAGCAGTGTTTATAATTCTAGCTGTCATTACATGCAATATCGACTGAATTTTCAACTTGTTTTCATGTTTCATAAGTGACGTCGATCAGCTTCTGCTAAATAACTAATTGGAAATGAAAATATAAGAATATTAGATGTGTTAACATCTTATTAATAAGTAAATCCGGAGTATAGAGAACCGGGTGGGAGGTGCTTATTCCCTGATACTGAACTTTATTTTAGAACATAATGTGGAGCAGGGTGTACTCTCTTTATTTTCAGTTCAAATTTACAGTTTGTTTGGATAAGAAACATGTATGTGTGCGTAGGCGTAATCCTCTCATTTGCTCCTCTCCTTAATGGATTGATAACGTGATAACTGGAAATTCTTCAACAGTGATAGCAGAGCTTGTTAAATAAGGGTGTGTGTGTCTAAGCCAACAAGGAAAATGACCTTTCGTTGTAGCTTCAGAGGTAGAAGCTATATCCTCATCCAATGTTTAGCACTGAATGATTAGCATTTTCATATAGACAAAGCAACCTTTGTTTGCTAGAAATACACAAGTGTATGGTCACTAATACTGCTTTCTGAAATGACACAAACAATATTTTTAGTTCTTTATTTGCACTTTACGTAGTTGGAGAGAGAATCCGAGGAAGAAAGAAATTAACAGGTTTTTGTTGAGAGCTGGCTCCAGCCATATTTGATTAAGACAGACTATGTTGGAGAAGGCAGTGGAATATGATTAGCTAGTGACGGGTGCTAGCGTAGCAGACGCTATAGACGCATCTTATCGTGAAAGATGTAACTTGACAAATGTATTATGCAACGCACACACACACATATATACACACACACACACACACTACAAGTGTAGAAGTGTACCACGAGTGTAACTCAAAACAGCAAAAATTTGTAAAAATAGTGATGACTTGAGTGCAATTCATGTTAGTTCCTCCTATATGTTAACAAAGAAAGCATACAGGTCATTTTAGAGGTAGAGTAGAGTAAATAAAAAACATCCAATCACTCCGGCAAGCGACTCTGGCTCCCCCTCTCTCCCAAGGTATGAACACGCCTTCCTTTTTCTGCTTCTCCTCCACAGTCGCATCGTGACATGTCTGTGTGAGCGCTCTAGGTAGCTGCTATACACTGGATGGCCGCTCGTTGTTGCTGTTTTTTTTTTTCCCTCAATCCCCTTCCCCCTTCCCCGTGGCTAGTCTTTCGTCAACTTCCATTATATGTGCTTATGTACTAAAGAGGTTTTTTTTGTGCTCTCTGTACTTTTGTACTTTTGTACTAAAGTACACTGTACTTTTCTGAGGACAATCTCTGATGTTTTCCTAAGGTAACATCTTTCTGTCTTGTCTATCCAATCCCCCCCCCAATAAAAAATAAACTCCAATCAATCAATCACTTAGGCATTAATTTGGGAAATGCAAACATAAACTTCTGATGAATCAGTAATTATTTTAACATGACTGAATTAAGTAGAAGTGTAAATAAAACTATTCCATAATGCAGGGTGTAGTCTGTAGTGGTGCACTCAAATGAAAAGACATAGTGTATTGTCTGACAAGGAGAAACTGCTAGAGATTGTGGTGTGTTCACATTGTTTGTTTTTTTAGCAGTCAACACTGGTGCATGGAATTCAGTCAAAAATTGCATTCTGTAAAAACAAATAGCTTTCAAATGTAGAAAACTGAAACAAAAAGGAACCACAGACACTATAATAGTTTGGTTCCATATTCAGGATAGTAGTCATTGTTATTCATCTGGATCTAATCATTACTATACACACTGGATGCACAAAAAAGAGGTTGTTTGAACTACATGGATGCAAAAGCTATGTTGATTCAAACCACATAAAATGAGTGAAGTATGGTTTAATGCTTAATGCTGAAATCACATTAATGTGTTTGTTTGATCTATACATTTTTGAATGTAATTTTTGAATAATGGAAAATAATTACAAATACAATTTGGTATGTGCGCACATTTGGGCTCCTTTCCAGTAGTTCCACTAGTATTTTAAAAGGTCTTTTGAACTTGATTTGAACAAATTGTGCTGACCTGATATGGGCATTCCATTTTGATCAACGTCGGTTTGCTTTACTAACTGAGGTCTTAACGATTGTAACAAATAGTCCCAAAATGTCTTTAAATGAAATTAAACAGCATGTGAATTTTTACAGCCTAAGTATTGTCATACTTTTGATGTTTTGTTTACATGCATTTATTCTGTGTATTTGAATAAATATTGATTTACTCTGCAAAAAAATACATTAAGGTCTGTGTTGCACAAGAACACAAGTAGAGAGATGGTATGGAAAATTTTGTCCTTAGTTCACTACAGTTGCAATACCAGCTTCACCTACCCTTGAAGGGTCCGGTAAAACCGCAGCAGTGACCCCCTACGTTCCAAGGTACATCTTTGTCTGTGCCCTGTCAATTTCTTCCTTCACATTCTGGGCATTTGCTAGGGTAAACAGGCATAAATAGGGAAATTCATTTTGCCTCTGAATGTAATACTATATTACATATATTACATATATAATTATAGTACGAACAGGAACCTTTTTTTAAACCAGGCCTGAAATATTTGGATAGGAAGCCAATAGTGAGTGTGTCATATTTTTATGACTGGATTTACTGTAAAGACTAGTTGCTGAGTGGATTAGGTCTGTTCACACACACTCACCCCATATCCATGCACGCAGTACATGACTGCAAGCCAGACTGACTCCTCTCCAGCAGAATATTGTCTCCCTCACAACAATTGGAGCCCATAAAATATCATTTACTGCCCTAATCCACTTCATGCCTTATACAATTCTCTCTGTATGTCTTATCTATTTTATTCCTATAATAAGGAAGTCGGTTCACCAGATTGCGAGAAGGAAGCTTAATTAGGAAGTAAAGAAGACAAAAAAATATTGTTTTTCAATAAAGTACCCACTGATAGGGTATTTTATTAAAAATCCAGGTAGGCTCTGTGGGTAAGGTATAATTTTTTTACTACTGATCAGAAAGTTAAAACATTCAAGTTCCGGTTCTGCTAAAGCTGCCACTACTTGGTCAATGAGCAAGCCATTAACCCCCAGTTGTTTTGGACTGTACCTTGATAGCACCTCCAAAAAAATCTCTTACGCAAAAGAGAAGTATCTATAATGCGAAAGTGTCTTTTACCAGAATGTGCAGATGGTGAAGGGTTAATGTATGGGTTATATAATTGTACATGTATAATTGTAAAGGCATTACAAAAGCCTTATGTCAGTGGTATGTTTAAGTAGCAGTGGTTAATGTGGTGGTTAATGAACCTATAAGTAGCAGCAATTCCACTGAGTCATGAGACATACATTCCAAAGGACTGACATGTGACTTGTTACATGATGTAGGTACAGATAATTATCCTAAATATCCTTGATTTTTACATTACAAAACAGATTAGTGATGAAGAAGTGTTAAATACCTCTTATCAAGGTTTTCACCTGTACCCAGTGCTCTCTGGGGAATGACACCATAGCCCATAGGGGGAAACATGAAAAATATTACAGTATTACAATGTTGGAGTGAAAGGTTGTGTTTGTTAGAGAAACTGCACAATTGAAAGCAAGCTCTAGTACACTTAGGCTGACTCTTGCCTGGATACATATGACATACGGTTGGACACTGGAGTCAAACAGGTTCTGTATGGCATCCTGTGGCACATTTGCCCACACATGTTGCAGCTGGGCCTGTAGATCCTCACCCATTGATCCAGCAGTGTGGGCAGGGTGTCAATCTACAGCAAATACAGAATTAATGTGCTCATCATGAGGCCTCCATACTCGAACATGACCATCGTATGACTCCAAACAAGTCCAGCTTTCTCGCTCATGATAACACTGAATGATAATTTGGAAGGACAGGGATGTGTAGTGAAGGTGCCATCTGGATGGTGGACAACAAAACTGTGCTGTGATCAAGCAAACATCTCTGGTCTGTGTGCTCTGTCTGGGTTGTCCACTGCTTCCAACACCTTGTAACATCCAGGTCCACACAAGGTGGGCAATTCGTTGAAACATCCATCCTGGTTCTCAACTGGGCAAAATGCCTTTGATTATGTCGTAGAGGCATGCCCAGCAGTTAAGGTCTCTCACCACGAGCTACGCTACCCAAAAGTAGACTCTAACACTGCTCACAAAAATGAGGGGATATTTTATTAGTAGTTATTTCATTTTGAAATATCTCCTAATTTTTGTGAACAGTATATTTAGACATAAATCTAAATTATGTCCAGACATTTAGGTGCAATACCTTCTGTAATCTTTCCAAAATCCCTGACAGACAGACCAAAGCGACACACAAAGGTTAGATTATTTTTAGATACAGTATAAGCATCTCCAACTTATTTTGTTTCAACTCCCGAAATTGTATCCTTTGCGGTTTAACTTGGCTTTTTTTCCCTTGCCTGTTCTGAAAGCAGGAAGTAGTATGAAGTATAATGCACTGTGTGTTTAGAGGATCAGATGGCAGCGAATGCTTTGGGCAGAGTGTAACGTCTTTTTGTCTAAGCATCCTGTCGCCTAGGTCTGGTGTCTTCCAGTACTCTGGGGGAAACAAGAATCCCCTGCAACTGCTGTGTCTAATCACATCACTAACTGCACGACATGCATGTGACACACACACACACACACACACACACACACACACACACACACACACACACACACACACACACACACACACA
>JAUZST010013527.1:0-10981 GCA_034779995.1 Parotocinclus haroldoi
GGGAGGGAGGGAGAGAGGGAGGGAGAGAGGGAGGGAGAGAGGGAGGGAGGGAGAAAGAGAGAGAGAAAGAGAGAGAGAGAGAGAGAGAGAGAGAAAGAGAGAGAGAGAGAGAGAGAGAGACAGGGAGAGCGAGAGACAGGGAGACAGAGTGGCGGATTGAGAGAATAAATGGATTAGGCTCGATCTGCAGCACTGGGTGTAATTAGGTTTGCCTTATCGTCTGGCTGCTGCAGGCAAGGTGTTAATTGAAAAGTCTGATAGCAGACTGTCGTGCACGCGCCTGCCGTTGTCGGGACGAGATGAAACGGAAAAGTAAACAGTGTGTAATTCATTCACACCCTGCACTTACTGACGGTATGAGAATTAACCAGAGTATTAACCCCTGCCATCGTTCCTGTGCTGCAGGCTACAGGTTCAGTGCTGTTTAATGTTTGGGAAAATGAAAGTAATTGTAATTCCAGGAATAATTGATGCTTAAACCATCCAGATATGTTCCCTTCTGATCATTAGAGAAAAGGGTGAAAAAGTTTAATAGGATTTTGAAGAAAGTTGTAATTGTACTTATCTGAAACAAAAACAAAATCACACTTTTTGAAAGCAATGGGGGGTTGGGGGGGGCTGCTAAAATTGTTCAACTGACAAAAATATTGGCCAGGTTATTGGGTTTTAAAAAGAACAGCAGTGGCTCAAAGTCAGGTAGTAAGATGATTATAGATATTTGGGAGGGATTATGGAGGTGCCTGGCAACGTTTAAGTCAAATGTCAAAGTTAGATTAATTCTAAAGCAGTTTTGACAGTTTTCTAATCTAATCTCAAGCTCAAACTGAGCAAGTGTGGGAGATGGTGACGAGGAAGAACTCCCTAAATGTTATAAGAAAGAAACTGGGGTGGGGTGTGGGGTATGGGGTGGGGTGGCGTAGGGATTGACTGTGAGTGGGTGGTTGTGGGGGTGTGGCTAAGGATGTGTGGGTGGATGCGTTTTAATTTAAACATTGAATTTGTCATCTGCCTGTGTGGGTGGTGTACTTTTTACAGAAGCATTTTGTTTAGTGTTTTGTTTGTCCTTTGATTGGGTTGTGCTGGGTTTTGTTTTCTCCAGGATGATTATTTGGTGTTCCAGTTCCTGAAGAACCTGCTGGATCCAAGGTAAAAGTCAAATGCACACTTTCCTCCAGTTTACTCCATCAGTGCGTTTTATTCAGACCAGCAGATGCTTTACAGAGCTGTCATTTGACCTGGGTGCGCGTGCTTGTGTGTGTGTGTGTGTGTGTGTGTGTGTGCTTGTGTGTGTGTGCGTGCGTGCAGGCGCTGGTGATTTCTCGGATCATTTTCTGACCTTGACCGTAACTAAAGCTACCTAAAGACAAACACATCACTCTTTCTCACAGGGGGTGGCATGGCTACCTGCAGGGCTCCAAATCTACTTTTCTTCTTGCTGTGGTGGCTCACAGAGGACATGCTACCTGCAGGGATGAGAATCATAGAAACAAAAGCATAACATCTGCAGCTGTAGTGCTTCTCTTGTTTCCTTTTATTTCTTCAAGGTTTCTTAATGTCCATTCTCATTTTTCCTTTTCATCCCCGTTCCTTTCCTTTCCCTTCCGTCTGTCATACATGTGTATTTTCATTTTTCAAATTATTTATTTCATTTACTTTATCTAAATTTTACATTTACCCTTCCAATGTATTCCTTGCTTTTTCTTTCTCTATCTGCTCCCTTTCCCATCACTCTTCTTCCTTAGCTTTCTTTTTATCTTCCCTTCCACCATCTTCTCATTTTTACCCTCCATTTCTCCTTTACAATCTTTCCCTTTTCTTCAGTTTTCTCCGCTATGCTTTCCTTCCCTTCGCTTTATCTTACTCTTAATCTGTTCTTGCATTTTCTTATACTTTTCCGTTCCATTTCCTTAGTATATTTAGCTTATTTTGAAGCTTTTCTTTTTGTTCTTCTCTTGTCATTTTTCCCTATCTTACCCTTTTTCTCCCTTTCTCTCCATTCCCTTCTACTCCTCTTCATTCTCTCTAGATTTATTTTCTTATTTCTCTTGCCTGTTCCTTTCCTTTTTATTTTATTTATGTTTCCGTTCCATCTGATTATTTCCTTTCCTTTTTCCTCTGTTTTTTTTCTCTTTTCTTTCTTCTGTTCCATTATTTCTCTTTACCGCTCCTGTTTCATTTTCTATTTTTCTTCCATTCTCCTTCATCATCTTTTCCTTTGCATGCCTTCCCTTCGGTTTTCTGTTGTTTTTTTTTGGTTTTTTTTTGTTTTTTGTTTTCCCCTTTTCTCTCATTTTCTTACCATATTTAGCTCCCACTACTTCCACCTCTCTTTCCGTGCTTATATTTGCTTTAATTAACTTTCCATTACTTTTTCTGTTTCTTTTTTTTTCCATTTTTTCCGTCCATTTCCGTTGTTTCTTTCCCTATAATTTCCCATTCTTGCCCACTTTTTTCGTTTTCGTCTTTATTTTGCCCCCTTTCCTTAATAATTTTCCATACTGTTTCCGTTGCTTGCCTTAACATTCCTGTTCCATTCTTTGATTTTTCCATTTCCTCTCTTTCCATTTTCCTCCTTTTCATGTCATTTCCTTCCTGTCAGTTCCTTTCCTTTTCCTTCTTTCTTTCCTCTGTCATTCCGTTGCATTCCTATCTTTACGTTTCCTCTCTTCCTTTTTCCTTGTTTCTTTTCTCCCTTTCCCTTTGAACAATAGTGCAGCAGGTGCGAAGCTGCTGTTAGCTCTTTGTGTAGCTGTGATCAGATGAAGGGCTTCTGAATGCACATGGGCATAGAGAACACGTTTGTGATTGGTAGCGCTCGTCACGCTCAGCCTCTCAGCTTCGCTCTAAACCCTGTAGCACACAGACTGCTGGAGTTCACGCCGGATACACTGTAGTGTTCGCTGCATACGGCTTGCTCATGTGGAGCAGAGTAAGCAATTTGCTGGGCTTGTTTTGGTCTTGCCTTTGCATACAGCAATGAAAGCACTTCATAACCGAACAGAAGTGCAAATAAGAGCCGTTTTTTGTTTAACAGTGCTACACGTGGCAAATCCTCCACACTGTAATTCATTCTTTTTTTGCTGTCACTAATGGCTTAATCATTTTGCTGGATCGTGTACTGACGTCTTGTGCGTTCCCGAGCGTAGGTTTATTAGCTGTGTAGTCTGCTCGTGTCGTTCGCCTGGGAAGCTCTGCTTAACTACCTAGCTAATATTTGTCAGCTGATACATAAACACTGCTTTAGATATGACTGTACTGTAACGAAAGGCCCAGTATCGGGGTGCATGAGGCTTTTCCCTGATGTGCATTCAGTCTCCAGTGTGGCGTGACTCATCCTCCCATTTTACTCCTTGATAATAATGGTGATTTTTCAGCTCTCGAGACGCGCTTAGCAGGAACTGATTGCGATTTTGATTTGAATGCATGAGCAGAGGTGAAGATGAAAGCTTCTGTACTCGGTGAAAGCCTCTCTTAACGCTTTGAGAGAAGGAGAGACGAGAACCGAGAAGATGTCTTTTATGAGTTGTGTACTGAGAATATTCTGCAGAGGTCTGACCTTAACCCTCTGGAGACCAAGCGACGTGTTTGTCCCCGATTTTTAAATGGACGGGAAATGCGATTGAAACAACCTACGCTCCTGAAAGGCCTAAAGTGAAATGTTGCAGGAGAGAAAATGCCTTAAGTGTTTCTTTCTTAACCCTTTCAGGACCGTAGGTTGTTTCAGGCGCATTTGGCGTCCATTTAAAAGTATGGCGCAAATCCTATCCTGTGTTCCTGAAAGGGTTAAACAGCCATCGACCACTTTATTAGGTATACCCTTTCCACACGTTATCACAGTTTCCTGGGTTCTTGATGAAACAAGGATCCAGAACCAGAGCACCCGTCAAATTCCGTCTAAACGGCGCTTTGCGTCTGTTCCTTTAAATCTGTGCTATTGCGAGGAGGCACAGCAATGCAAATGAAGGAGTCCTGTTTAAGACGTATAATGCTAGTGCCTTTTTCGTTTTGTTCAATATGAAATTTTTGTATGAATTACAATGTTTACAACTCACTGCTTACAAAAATGTATATTTGTTAGCAGTGTAAATTCCAGTGGGGTCTGGAAGCAAAATACAAATTCCATCAATCGATTTATTGTCATTGAACAAGTACAACGAGACTCCCTCTGCTCGTCCCTACAGCAACCTATTATTTTAGAGCCTCGTTGTATATCTATTTTGTTTCAGAATTTAGTTTATTTATTGTATTACGAATTTAAATTTTATTATTAATTTGTGGACTGTGGACTTTGTAAATTGTGGACTGTGCTAGCCTAGCGGTTAAGGTACAGGACTCTGGACCAGAAGGTCCAGGGTTCAAATCCCACCTCTGCCAAGTTGCCATAGTTGGGTCCTTGAGCAAGACCCTTAACCCACAAATTGCTTGGATTGTAAAACTATATAAGTTGTAAGTGGCTCTGGATAAGGACATCTGTTAAATGCTGGAAATGTAAATGTAAAATGATTTAATTGATTGCTATAATTTAATATACTTTTAAGTATTTATTTAATGAACATCTAGGCCGCCCATGGAGGTCGGGTCCCCTGTTGAGTCTTGGTCCTCCCGAGGTTTCTTCCCACCACTTTCATGGGAGTTTTTCCTTGCCACTGTCGCCCTAAGCTTGCTCAATTTGGGATTGGCCTTTTAAGATAAAGTAATATTGTAAAGCTGCTTTGGGACAACGCTCCGTTGTAAAAAGCGCTATAGAAATCAATTTGAATTGAATTGAATATTAGAGTAAAACGGTAAGAATAAAAAATAAAAAGTATGTTCAATGGAGTAGAAATCCAAGGTGCATTAACTGTGTGCGCATGTGGACGAATGGGACATGAGCCACCCCACTTCCAAATTGCACAAATGTGTGGCTCAAAAAAGAGGGCAGCCCAGAAAAAGTTTTAAGAACCCCTCGACTGCTCACCTGACTAACACACCCAGCCCCCCCCCACCCACCCCCGTCCCTCAGCCACCCTGTGAGTCCCGACAAGTTCGATGCAGCACAGTGTGTGTGAATCTATATCACTTTATGGATTTACATTTACATTTATTTCAGTTAGCAAGACACCCTTATCTAGAGCCACTTAAAATTAACACAATCCAATTACAATCTAAGCAATTGGGACTCAACTGTGGCAGCGGTTGGATTTGAACCCTGGACCTTCTGGTCCGTAGTTCAGTACCCTAACCACTAGGCCACCACTGTCCCGGTCCCTGGATCTTAGTGCTGTTCTTCCATTTCTGTCTTTGATATATTCAACTAAAAACCTAATAATTTGAACATTTGCCAAATTTCCTTCGGGATCAATAAAGTATCGATCTATCTATCAACTTAAAACTATTGTAGCGTTCTATAAAATCACGTGCTAAACTGACAAAAAGAAGCAAAGACAGACACCCCCAATGTAGCCAATCCCTCTTTTCGGAACGTTTTTGTTTCCAGTCCAGGGTTGTAAAAAGTGTTCGAACTTCAGGATTTGCCGAAAATTTCAGACGACTACATTTTTTAATTTAATTTAATTTAATTTATAAATTTTTGAATACATGAGAGCATAGTCACACATACAGTATACAGCCCTGTCCAAAAGTCTTAGGCCACCCTTAGACTTGTTGTTTTATCAACTGTATAATGATGTATAATTTATAGCATTGTTAATGTCTAGACCCCAGAAATGTCAAACATGGAATAAAGTCATAAAGCTAATAGAAGTGTAAGGGGAGCTCTCACTAAATACTTACCACTGTAGCTTGAATTCTAATAAACAGACTGAGAAATAATGAAAAACAATCATTATACAATTGCTAAAATACTGGCATGTCTAATCTAATGGTAGCCTTGGGCTTTTGTGTAGTACTGTACACACTGTGCAAGCCCATAAACACATCTATCTTGCGTTCGGTGGGCAGTTGCATGTTGACAGTGAATACATGCATTGATTTGTTTAGGATAAAGTTAAAAACCGTTATATGGGCTGCTCGGTACCAATATGGTTGTAATATGATTTGTAACATTGAATTGAACTGATGCTTCCACCTCAGTCGTGGATTTCTCTCATCGGTTCCCCTCTATCCCTGGTTCAGTGAGGGTCAGAAGCCCCAGACTGTGGTGAATCTTGGTCCTGAGCTACATGAGATGCTGGTTGGCTTGCTGTGCCACTTCAGTCCTCGCCAAGCCATGCTGTTCCTCCAGACATCCCAGAGCTACCGACTGGAAGAAACCATTCAAGTGAGTAGCCATACCATACAAGTTCTGGTATACAGTATGTAACTGGTATTGTTTCTAGACATGGCTCAACTGTTGTGGAGCTTCAGATAAATCAGTCCAGCCAGTTAACATTCTGGGTCAGAAGCACTAGGGTTTATTTCATAGGATTGTTTCACAGTCTAGTGCTGGGAAGGGGACGTGACTGTATCAAAATTAGTTTAATATTGAATGTCCGGTAAAGTCTCATTTTCTAAAATAAAAGTTATATCGGTTATCACGTTGAAATTCACTTCAAGTGTCAAGTTGAATTTTATTTAACTGAAAAAGCATCATGAGTTTCATAGTTTCGAGTAGCAAGTCTTGTTTCAGTTAAAGTTTCAAGTTGAGTATCAGAGAGTTTCACTGTTTTAAGTCAAGTTTCAATTTGAATATCAAAATGAGTTTCACACGGTTTAGCGAATTAAACATCATCGAGTCAAGTTTCAATTTGAGTTATATAATGATTATCGGAAAGAGATTTGGGTTATTTGATTCCACAGTGAGACGAGATCCAATTTTAGCTTCATAACGAGTATCGGAAAAAGTTACACGGAGTCGAGTTTCAAGTTGACTTTTATAACAAAGCAAAATATCAAAATGAGTTTTACTCTGGGTTTCAAGATTTCAAACAAGTTTCACATTGAGCTATAAGACGAGTTCCAGTTTGTGTTTGATAACGAGGATCAGAAAAACTTTCTCAAAGTATTGTGTCGAGTTTCAATTTAAATAGAATGTTTGGTTTCCATTTGAGTTATATAATGATTATCAGAAAGAGATTTGGGTAGAATGTTTGGTTTCTATTTGAGTTATATAATGATTATCAGAAAGAGATTTGGATAGAGGGTTTGGTTTCTATTTGAGTTATATAATGATTATCAGACAGAGATTTGGATAGAGGGTTTGGTTTCTATTTGAGTTATATAATGATTATCAGACAGAGATTTGGGTAAAGGGTTTGGTTTCCATTTGAGTTATAGAATTGTTTTTGAAAAGACTTTTACCATGAATATCGAGTCGAGTTTCGATTTGAATATCAAAATGAGTTTCACACTAGGTTTGGAGTTTCCAGACAAGTTCCACAGTGAGACGAGATCCAGTTTTAGCTTCATAACGAGTACCTAAAAAAGTTTCGCATCGAGCCGAGTTTCAAGTTGAGTTTTATAACAAAACGAAATATCAAAATGAGTTTCACATCGAGTATCCAGTACAGTTTCATGGCCACGGCGATTCCGGGCTACTGTCTGCGTCACTCCCTCCACATCATCCCTGTTCCCTGATTTAGTTTGATTAGAGTGATTTGCTCGGTTTCTTACCTCACCCTGTTCCCAGGACTGGACATTACTTCACTGTTTTTTGGTATTATGTCTCCATATCTGTTTTTTGCTTTGCGCTGCTTTTTTTTTTTTTTGTTTTGTTTCCTGCTTGTTAATGTCTGGTCTGTTAAGGCTGCTAGTGCATAGCTCCCAGTTTTCCCCTAATATGACATGGAGTTGTAATTTGTTTCTAAATGAGTGTCTATCTAAGTGACGTCAGCAACCCCCGAGACAAACCCCCGAGGTTTAGCTGGGGAAAAAAACCCCATCAACAATATATCAGCCAAACAAACTGTTTACGAACAAAGGGCCTAAAGTGAAAGCAGCACACCTCTAGACACTCCACCCTAGCCTGGATGCTGCAGAGTGACTCGTTTCCTCTCAGTGAGCACTCAGCAGAGCTATAATAATAGAGTGAGTTTGGTGATGGGCGTTCTGCTTAATGGCTGTGCTGCTTACAGAGCGTGAGCGAGGACTTTGAGAGGGAGAGAAACGGCAAAATAGAATCTGTGCGATGGAAAGGGAGGGAGTGCAGAGTACTCCTGCAGAATCAATATGCTTTTACAGCCACCGGCACCTGCTAAATATTTGATCAGACCCGCGCTCGGTCGGGGCGGAGGAGCAACGCTTGTTCATCTGCCCTACAGCTGTGGTGTCTCTTTCACTGCTGTCTGCCTTCCAAGTGCATCTGAAGCCGTGTCTGCCCTAATACGGTTCTATATTTTACGACCATCATTAGACACTCGCTGGCCACTTTATTAGCTCCTTGTTTTATCATCCTCTTTTATATATCCTGCTCACAAAAAATGAGGGATACTTCAAAATGAAATCTCCCATAATGAAATCTCCCCTGTTTTTTCTGAGCGGCATAGAAGTGCTTTGTAGTCCAACAGTTAAAGACCATGGGCCTGTTTATCTGCTTATCTGTGTGCTTTGTCTATTTTACTCTTCTCTAATGGTCAGGACCAGCACAGTTCAGGTACTCGCCATTGCTAGCGAGGAGTCTTGATGTTTAGGAGATGCGCTGCTTGTCTGAATATACTGCTTTTGTTCTTGTCAGGGTTTCCCAGGTCTTTAGACCTGAACATTTCTTCCACATCCAACATGTCGACAATGAGAACCTACTGTTCGCTTATCGTCAGATATACTCACTGGCAAAAAAGTACTGCAGCTTACAGTTCTGTCTCAGGCAGATATGGAAATGATTACAGATGTGGTTTGACTAGACACCAAGTCTTGCCAGTAGCATAAAATTGTTTCCCCTTCTACCCTATAAAAAATCCCTAGAAAATCCTACTTTTGGGTAGCGTAACTCTTGGCGAAAGTTTTTTTGATTGCCCAGTATTCCTCTATGACACAATCTGACATTTTGCGAAGTTGACAGCCGTGGGATGGAGCGCATCATTGGACTGAGAGTAGTAGGGTGGACGTTTTGACGAGTTCCTGCTCTAGCTGTTAGGACGTGTTGGGAGCAGGGATTCTGTGAGCGTATGCAGACCCGGACAGACAGCCCATATGGAGCTTGATCCACAAGCAGCTGCCGCAGTTTCATTGTCCACCATCCAAGCACAGGGTATACTTTCGCTACACAGCCCTGTCTCTGCCTCGTTCCAGGTGCTTGGCAGAAGACAATTTGTTGTGACGGCGCACGGTCGCTCACTCCTAGTAGTGATACGAGGGACACTAACAGCTCAGCGATAGGTGCAGGACATCCTGTGCCCACATGTCTTGCCTCACTTTAGTCTAAGCTCACGCTCGCCCACACACAGGAAGCATTTCCCAGGTATGTCTTCGCCAGATTGCAACACTTACTTGGCCTGCCCAGTTGCCAGATTTGTTGCCAATTATGCATTTATGGGACCAGCTGGGGTGCCAGCTTCAGCATCAGCGTCCTACGCCCAGCTGCTATCTTCTATCTCATCTTGTATTAAGGTTAACTCGAGTCTCCTTTTCAATTGTTTAATTGATTTCCCCCCAATAAACTCATCCTTTCACTCTAATGTTGTAATCACTTGCATCTAACTTCTCATTTGTTTCCTACTATCCCTTGTGTGTTGTATTTTATTTTATTTTTTTATATATTTTTTTTTGGCCAATGATTGCGTTTCCCAGAGCTTACCTTGTACACACAGCAAAATGGCTCCATAGTACATCTGGTGTGTGGAATAGTTCTGTGTTTGTGTGTGTGTGTGTAAGCTTGTATAAGATTGATGATATATTTATTGTGTTGCAGATCACCAAAGAGCATGAGCTGCATGAAGCGACTGCCTACCTGCTGGAGAAAAAGGGAGACGTACAGGGAGCCTTTCAAGTGCTGCTCCAGGTCTGACACTTAGCTTGGTCTTGTAGTTCATACAATGACATAAAATAGGCAGAAATGCTTTGCTGTCACTTTATTTTTATGTGTCGCCCAGATTTATCTGTGAGCTAAAAGCTCTACTCTGTCAGCTTGCAATGTGCTGGTTTCCAGCCAGTTTGTTGAGGTTTATGTGACTGGAGGTGGGGTTTTTGCCGGATAAGCTAGAGTGGGGACCTTAGCGTTTTATTGTACCACGTAGACAGATGTTTGCGAAACTGAACACAATAAGTGGGTTTTGGTATAAAATTTGTCCCCAACATTTGCTGCTCTGACAGCCTTTTCTTCTAAAAGGGTTTCCCACTGATTTTGGAATTTGACTCCAAGGTCAGTTTTTGTGATGTTGGACAACAAACCCGGCCTCATTTTTGGCTTTCCAGTGCACTTTCAAGGTGTCAAAGTTGTCAAACCGATTCTCTGCAACTACTGTTGCGTGGGCACGTTGGTGCTTGGGTGTGTGTGTGTGTGTGTGGGTGTTGTAGATGCTGAAGATCAAGCTGCACGGACTTGTTGACGAGAGTGATGATCCAACCATATTGAGGTCTGAGAAGGATGAGGATCCGACTGATGAAGATCATACTAAATTGTGCCAGGTGGAGGAAGCCCTGAGTGACATCATAGTGCTGTGTCACCGGAGTTCACATGGGCTAAACCAGCAGCAGAGAGAGGTGTGCGCATGCGTGTGTTTGTGTGTGTGCGCGTGCGTGTGCGCGCATGTGCGTGTGTGCGCGTGTGCGTGTGTGTGCGCGTGTGCGTGTGTGTGCGTGACCTTGGCGATGAAATTTTGAGTACTGTTCATTTATTCATAAGCATATTATATAAATGCATAAATAACCCAGTTTGATCGGTCTTGTTCCCTCTCTCTCTCTCTCTCTCTCTCTCTCTGTCTCTGTCTCTGTCTCTGTCTCTCTCTCTCTCTCTCTCTGTCTCTGTCTCTCTCTCTCTCTCTCTGTCTCTGTCTCTGTCTCTCTCTCTCTCTGTCTCTGTCTCTCTCTCTCTCTCTCTCTCTCTCTCTCTCTCTCTCTCTCTCTCTCT
>JAUZST010013528.1:0-10981 GCA_034779995.1 Parotocinclus haroldoi
TTTAGTGTGTGTGTGTGTGTGTGTGTGTGTGTGTGTGTGTGTGTGTGTGTGTGTGTGTGTGTGTGTTTAATCTGATCGGCCTATGTGCTGCTTTCTGTCTCTGTGTTTATTATGCCACCACACACTGCATTTCTGGTTTTTTTTTCACTGCTACAGTAAATTAGTTTCAGTGCGTGGTGGCCCCAGTCGAGTTGCCACAGATGTCCGGTTATGGTCGTAGGAAGCTCATTTGGTAACATTTTCAGTGTCGTTTCAGTTCACCACATGCTAGCCATTAAATCAACATGGTGTATTATTTCTACTTGTCATTCGGGGTAGGTAGAGAAAGTAAAAGTAATTCATGGGCACTGGTGACGTTGTTTATGAATGCAAGCTTGGGTGACCTCCGTGACCAACTGAGCATGTGGCAATAAAACTCGAGTTCTATACTGCAGAGGACCTGAATTACTGCTACTAATGCTTACTTACAATAGGTTCGTAAATAGATTTGTCAAGTTTGCTTTAGTTAAACCATTGAATACCCGTGCACAGAAATCACAATGTTCAGACGCCCTAATCCGGGGCAATAAGAGCAATGCTCTAGTATCCTCAACCTTCAGCTCAATAGGCTATTTACCTTCTAAATTCTAGTCCAAAGTCTTAACAGATTTATTTTTGTAAATATATTGTTTATCTTCTGACGTGTCTCTCTTCTAACCCTCTAATTCACAGATGTGTTTACACCCGTAAATATTGACAGTTCGGAGAACTTCAGAGTGCCTGAGATCATTCATAACTTTTAATTGTCTACATGTGTTTGGGTCTGTATAGCAGAGAAGCTTTTTCATATTTGGTCTTTTAGTCTTGAGCAATTTATTAAGAACTTGATGTCGGTCTAAAAAGTGGTGCGTACAGTATGATTGTGGTAATAACAGGTTATGATGGGGTTTTTTTTCTGCAAAAATGCTCAAGTCTCGTTTATAAAGTTGAAACTAAGTCTGAGAGATATGACTTTGTACAGTGTTGCTTTTTTCGAATGTTGTTTGTGTCAGGTGTTTGCTTTTATAAAACTCTTTATGGATGCACCAGAACTTATGTCCCACTAGTGGTCCACTGACTGTTTTTTGTAGAAACTGATCTTTTAAAAATCCGTCGATCGAGGAAGCTTGACAGTCATTTCGTGGTTCTTCCATTTTCTAATCATTGCGGCAACAGATTGTTGCCTTTTCACCAAGCTGCTTGCCCATTGTCCTGTAACCCATCCCAGTCTTGTGCAGGTCTGAAAATCCTGGTGTCCTTGGACAGCTCTTTGATCTAGGGCATGGTGAAGAGGTTGAAATGTGATTGATTGAGTGTGTGAACAGATGTCTTTTATACAGGTAACAAGTTAAAACGGGTGCAAATAATACAGGTAATGAGTGCAGAATAAGGTCTGTGAAAGAGCAAATTCTTGCTGCTTGGTGATCAGATACTTATTTCATGCTATAAAATGCAAATTAGTTATTTAAAAATCATACAGTGTGATTTTTCTGGATTTTTTTTTTTTTAGATTCCCTCAGTTGAAGTGTACCTACGATAAAAATTACAGATCGCACCATTCTTTGTAGGTGGGAACATTTACAAAATCGGCAGTGTATCAAATACTTCTTTTCCTCACTGTAGGTGTAACGTTGTGTGTCGCTGAAATGACCACTGATGCTGAAAATGTGTAATTTGACAAAACTAACAAAAGAAAAGCGATCAATGCTAAAGCCAGGTGCAAGTCAGCAATCCCTGATATCTTTATTTAGTAAAGAAGCAGTTGCCATTAATAGAAAAGTTTAATGCAAATGTTTCTGTGTGTGTTTTAACATCTGCCAATATCTGAATCGGCTCATCGCATGTTTACAAATATCGGAATAAGTCTATAAAATTACAATTGGTGCATCTAGTTTGTCATATGATTTTTTTTATATCTCTGTTGCTGGTATCAGGTTATTTCCCCACTCTTGTGGAGATTGATGTGTGTTAACCATTTTGACCAGTGCTTCCCAGAGTGTTTTCAGCTGCATTAGTGTTTAACTTTCTGCAACTGCAGTGTGTTTTGAGTGGAAAGAAGGCACAGAATGTGGAAGGAGATGTACTGTTTGTGATGGTGGCTTGTACTAACTCAGTGAGAAGAGGGGAAGTATTTGCTTGCTTTTGAGTGAGATTGATGAGGGGTGTAGTGTCTGTGCTACTTGTGTGTTAGTGCGCTGCAGACAGAGACGGTCGCTGTAGTGCCATGTCGGGGAAAGGGGTTGTGTGTTTGCACGTGTGTGTCTCATTCAGAGGGTGGCAGTGAGGATGCTAACAGCATAGTAAATTGACTAGGTATGAAGACTAGGGGAGATTTCCCTTCTTGTGAAACCTCATTCTGCATCAGTGTGCCGCTGTGCTTCAGTTCAAAATGAATAATGACACAATCCCAATGTAGAGACCCTTGTGAAAATAAATTTGAAAGAGCAAGCGTTTAAGGTTTGACAAACATTAAAAAATGTGTATTTAGTCATGCTTGGGATAGCGGAACTGCAGCCTGTCATCACTGTGGTGCCCCAAGTTTGTGTTCTTGTAGAATCTTCTGGCCTGGATTGTTCCCTTTCTCAGCAACTCTACCCAGTCCTGTGGTTGAATGGTGCCCTGTGAATTCCTACACAGGCTCCAGACCCTTCTGTAATCATGGCCATTATAAGCTGGTGCAAATATACTTGGGGAAAATAACTTCTTTTTAAGAACAAGACTGCACATGTGTATTGGATTCAGCTGCTGAACACTACAGTAATGGAAAACATAATATTTTCTATTATGGACTGCAGTTCTAAATTCATTGCCCTGTTTTGCAGTGATCACATACTTTACTTGGCTGTTAGTTTTTAGAGTTGGAAATATTTGTGAACGGGATTCTCTTGATAAGATGGAGTGACCAATGTAACAATGTCTGCCTTCAAAAATATTGAGTAGAGACACCCACTCTGTCTCACGAGTCACCTGGCCAAGGGCTTGTTAATGGAATACTCAGGATTGCTACCAAACACCCTTCTTTAGTCATTTAGTCTTCTTTTATTCTTTGGCAGCTTCCTCAGTATGAGTCGAGATGGGTGGAGGAATAAAGCGAGTGAAGAAGATGGCTGGGGAGGAGTGGTAAGTGTACAATGCTTCACAACTAACCTGTGTTTTCCTGTTCATTCCTGTTTGCCTGAGCCTTGTTCATAATGTGTGTTTCAGAGTACATGTGTATATATACAGCATTTAACATCTGTGTTATGTTCAGTGAAACAGCGGGTTGAGTAAAATGCATGTATACTGGAAGTTATCATAGACCGGTCATATACATCCATTTGGACGAAGCCAATTCAGAGCCATTTCCTTCAAAATCCTGTCCTGTTTGCAACACGGCACACGTTGGACCTCGGGATGCATTGGATGGCAAAGGATAGACTCGTTTTGTCCTTTATTGCCTTAGATATAAAGGGTACATTTCTCAGCCGCATAGGAAGATGGCTTTGAAATGGGACAGCCTAGTAGCTCCACTGTGATGCAATCGGCCTTCAAATGCAGGCCCTGAATCGGAATGCAGCTATAGTTTTTTTTTTTTTTTTTTTTTACGGTACTGTAGTGTAAATACAAAGGGTATTTTAACAAGAAAACTGCATACAAACGATATGTAAATGAGTCAGAATTACAGCTGAAAACACGATTGGAACGCTACCATCTATACAGTATCCCTAATGCAACAACAGTTGGTATACTGTTATACAGATGCTATGCCCTTTTAAATCGATGTAATTCCCAGTAATTCTAGAATGTACAGTAGTGTGTTACAACCCTGAGAGCTTTTGAGTGAACGTCTGCTTGTGGATCTGCGTCCAGAGTTGAAAGACAAGAGTTTCATTTCCTCTTTTTTAAGAGATCAGCTATTAAAGTGAACGGACAGTGAGTGGATGGTTGTTAAACGACACAGGGATCTACAAAAAGTTTTTTTTTATTTTAAATGTGCTAAACCTACAGATCTCGTAGAGAGGCGTTACATTTTCCTCCTCCTGTTAATCCTCATATTAGCTTCTGTGTATAATTGATCTGTTCCTGATCTGACAAGAGTTATGTAAGAAGTTTCAGGTTGAAACAGTTCTACAGGAACATTGCTTGCAGTAATGATATTTATAAACCCTTATACAGGTATGCACCATTTAACATTCACATTACTTTTTGTGAAACAGGACATTGAGCGAAATTGATGTTGACTGCACGTTATTGTGGCGATAGTCTTTTTTTGGGTCAAAACACCTTAATCATCAGAGATGCAACAGAAACCATGAGCGGTCCCTTAATGGCACCATGTCTGAAGGCTAAACTGTTATGCTAAATGGCATGACTGTCAGAAATTGGAGATAGATGCAAAGGATTTTATTAAACACAAAACGAAGTAGCGGTATCACAGGGCAGAGCAAGATTGTGGTCAAAACAGCTCGGAGTTCTTAACCAGGAAATCCTTGCTGAAATGCAGAGATGGGAAATGTAAGGGAACGCTTTGTGACAGCTTGTAAAAAGCAATGTAACATCACAAAATAACAGTGAAAGGGCAGGCAGTGTTCAAATAAACAGGGTGGAAAATATAGAATTAATGGAACAAGCACACATTTAATTTGTTGAATATATTAAATATGTACATAATTAGTTTCTGAGTAATTTCACAGTAATTAGAAATACATCAATGTATAAACAATTAGCATAGAAATGTGTATATAAAATAATAATTAAGTAAAATATGGTACGGTATAGTACAGTACTACATACTGTAACATATATCAGACAGCACTGGACGGTGAATTAGCTGAATGTTTTGATGCAATGTCTAGAGCCAACACACAGATTTTTATACCATATTATAACTGATTATCATTATTTTAGACCTTAGCCATTAAAGAAAACGGACGCTGGTCAGATAGACGTTAGACGGTGCATACCTGTAGTGGAACTGATTGTATTTTTCAGCTATTTCTATAAGGTTGAAACAGTTCTTATTTTGAATGTTTACAGAAATTATCATCTTATTACTGGTTTACAGGATTGGCCATACTTTGGCATATAGATGGAAGCAGGGGGTGCCTTTGTGCATTGGGCTTTTCCCTCTTTTGTCTGTTTATTGGTTCAGACTAGACCAACTCCTGAATCCCTGAGTTCTCACCGTTGCCATGGAGACATGGAGCCGCCGTGCCAGCGGGCTCGCGCCTCCAGCCTCGTTGAATGTGTGAGGCGTAATCAGACGCTTGTCAGCCAGACACAGCCCAGTTTGTTCTTTGTGTGTGTTTTGTGTGATTTTTACCGGCTCAGACGCTTTGACTTGATCTGCGGTTTCTACTATTTCAATAAGCATACACATTAGCTGTTTGCTTGGGAGTGCTGTTGTATCTGTAAGTTGTAGAAGTCGGCGAATAATTGCGTTTGTGTGGACACAGATGGGCTACATGGCTGCAAAGGTCAGTAAGTTGGAAGAGCAGTTTCTAAGGGATGCTCCCAGAGAGAAGGAGAAAAGGGGAGCATCCTCCAGCATCTTCAGCGGAGTGGCTATCCATGTTAATGGATACACAGGTCAGACATTACACTACTACGTTTTAGATATACATATTGTCTGGGCATTGTGGGATTTCTGTCAGAATTGGCATGTTTTTGAGTACCATGTGACATGAATCCGTCTCGTGTACAGATCCCAGTGCAGATGAACTACGCAAACTAATGATGCTACATGGAGGACAGTTCCATCTGTATTACTCGCGTAGCAAAACTACACACATCGTTGCCACGAACCTGCCTAATAGTAAAATACAGGAATTAAGAGGAGAAAAAGTAGTGCGACCAGAGTGGATCACTGACAGGTATTTGTTTTAAACCTGAATATCATGTCTCAATAAATTGTTTGCTTATTATTTGAAATTCAACAACATTTCTTCCTTCAGTACGTTTCAGCAAAAAAAAAAAATACAGTTTTTGCTTTTGACTGAAAGAAATAAAGAAACATTTTATGATAAAACGATAATGTTGATTATAATTTTCATACAGTTTAGTTCTTAAGTGTAAACTATGCATTTATGGAATGTTTTATGCAAAAAGTCCCCTGCATTTAAAATAATTTACTAGAAACAGAGGTTTTAAAATGTAAATGCTCTATTGTCTTGGCTTCACCAAATACACTGCTCAGAAAAACAAAGGGATATTGCATTGTATATATTTCAAATTTTTTAAATATTTCAAGTTTTAAATGGGAATGGGAGCAGGACATGTGATGGCAACCTCTGGTGTTCAAAAATGCAATTGCATTAGATGGTATATTATACAGAGCGCGCATGACCTACAATGCAATGAATTTTGGGACTCTGTAGCTGTTCCTAAAATACTTTAATCCATGTAGCGCATGTTGTATGTATATTCTCTGATTTGGTCTGGTCATTGCAGCTGTGATTTTACAGTCCTATTCCATTTTTTTTCAGTATAAAGGCAGGGAGGCAACTCTCATATCTGCATTATCAGCTTTATGTAAAGCAGAAGGGCCTGAACTTTACCAGTGTGCGACCTCACCAGGGCCAGGAAACTACTGCACCCAGTATAGGCCCATCTGAACCCAAATTAAATCACTTACAACCAGACAACCTCCACACTAATTCAGCTGTTGCCCAGTCTGGGCTATTAAGACAAGTGAAACATCAGCATCTAGACAACAAGCTGTGAGTGCACTTGTATTTATTGTACTTCGATATATTAATAAGACATATCGGTCTTTTACTTTGCTGTGTACAGTTTCCGGCATCTCAAACAGGATTTTATTCTTACAGGAATGGCTCATACACAGGTTACTCTAAGGTGGAAGACCCACGAATGAATGGGATTCATGAAGTCCACAGTTGTAATAATTCCACTATAACTCCTCAAAAAGAAACAACAAGGAACTTTTTGCAAACCAACGGCCATGTCCATCCTGTAAATGGTGCCTTAAAACCTTCACACTCAATTTCTGGTTCTGAACGTGCAACACAAGGCGCAGGGTACGAGTGTCACCGGTCAAAAGCTGCGGAAATTGGGTCGTCCAGCTGCACAACTTCTGCTGATTATATATCAAATATTACAGCATCCATATCTAACACCTCAAACACACTCTATCCCCAAGATGTCCCTCATCATGAGCGCTCTGAAACATCAGTGACATCAGATGATCTGTCAGCAAATGTAACAGCTGTCCAAGAAAAGGCAGTCGATTCAGAAAAGTCCATCCAACCGGGTCTCACAAACCAGCTAAGACTTCATGACAGTCATGTCACATTAAACTCCACTGTAAATGAATCGAGCAACTCAGCAAGCAAACAGTCAGCACAGGGCTCAGAGACTGGGATCATCTCTGAGTTTTTCTCTCACTCAAGGCTGCATCATATATCTACCTGGAGGAACGAGTTCTCAGAGTATGTAAACAGCCTTCAAACCCAGCGACGGGCAGCTGGGAGTGCTGTGTTCTCTGGAAAAGAGAAGCTGAAAAAGCTTAGAAAAGATCAGTGTGAAGGTACTGTCACTGCTTCTGTTGTACATTTTGTGTTTTTATACCTTTAGGGCTTTATTTAGAGCCTATGAACCTTTGCAGTGGCGGAATGACAATAATGTCATCAATTGTTTATACCGTTTTTCTTCCTTATAGGCTCCTCATATATGCCTGCACCTCAGGTACGGCAGTCATGTATTCTGCATGTGGACATGGACTGTTTTTTTGTTTCAGTAGGGATCAGACACCGACCTGAACTTAAAGGTGATTGCCACATACAAAGTGCAAAATTGTACTGTACTCTACATAAGCTTTATATCCAGTCAAACTGTTTGGGGCTTTTAGTATTTCTTCACCAATTTGTTGGACATCTCCAATTCAAGGGAAACCAGTGGCTGTGACAAGTAACCGTGGGCGGGGGCTCGTTCCTCAGCGGCCTGGTGCCAATCCCCACATGGAGTTCCAGTACTACCAGAAGAAGCGGAACCAGCACAAAGCAGGTAGCTGTACTATTCAAGGAAGTCGCTGGTTTCTGATTGTTTACATAACATAAGCAATAAGTTATGTTATGTTTTGCATGCTGAACGCCTTATTTCTTATGTTTTGCTCTCTGTTCTTTTGGGAGAACAGGAGAGGACACCGAGATAAGCTCCTCACCAGAGAGTGAAGAGGTCTGCAGTAACGGAATAGAGCATTATCAGACAACGCTTTCTATGGCAGAGATTGCTTCCTGCAGCTATGAGGCCAGGTAAGCAAGCAAATGATGTACAGTATATTTCATTTGGTTATAATCAGAATGGGATATAATGGGGAAAATATATGTTTTGAAAGTCATTGTAAAACTGTAATATTATACCTAATACTATTAAGTATACTTGTATCAGTACTCTGTATCTGCAAGAAGCCTAATGCTAGTTGTACTTGGTATGACAAATAGTGGCGTCAGTGCATCCTTAATAATAATAAAACACAATTTATACTAATTTATTAACAAATTCTAATGTTTTGACTTGGGAAAGTTCAGAAATCAATATTTTAATCACAGCTTTCACAGCACAGTGGCTTGGTAGTCTGTGGTAGCCTAGTGGATAAGATACTGGACTATGGACCAGAAGGTTCAGGGTTCAAACCTCTTCCAAGCTGCCACTTTTTGGTCCCTGAGCAGGGCCCTTAAGCCACAATGGTTTGGACTGTAAGACTGCATCAATTGCAAGTGCCCCAAGTATGTGTGCGAGTATGTGTGCCCTACAGTGGAATGGTGCAAGCACTGTCTAGGATTTTCCTGCCTCCGGCTAAACACAAGTTCTCCCACAACCCTGGCCAGAATCCTAATTTTCCCTCATTTTTGTGAGCAGTATAGAATCACGAGTGTCTGTGTTGGATTTCATCAGATACTGGAAGGCAATTGCTGCCATGGCTGTGTAAATTTGAAGAAGTTGTCTCATTTTTTCCAGAGCTGCATACTCATTCTTCCTTGTAGACTGATTCAGGCTAATTCAAAATGTGTGATGAGCAGCAGTGTACTGCTATATTCACATACATGGCTAGAGCACTAGTTTATCCACTCAGGGACCTTTACCTTCCCATTATTAAATAGTTAATTAATGGTTTGATGGCTTTAGCATTGTTGTCATAGTTAAAATGAATAACATGCTCATCTATGGCTGTCCAGCAGATTCAATTCAATTCAAATTGATTTATATAACGCTTTTTACAATGGAGCATTGTCTCAATGCAGCTTTACAATATTATATTATCTTAAAAGTCGAGCAAGCCTAGGGTGACAGTGGAAAGGAAAACTGGGAGGTCCTTGATAGCACATCGTCTCCTAATGTCCAAACGATGGAGGGCGTTACTGCACTCTGGTGGCACTGGGTTCTGTTGGGTTCAGATGGCTACAGGTTTTCCTCAAGAATTCGAGTTTTCCTTCAATCTTAACTTATGTCTTTCCACAAGTTTATCCCAGAGCCCTTTTGACAGCACTAGTAGTGGAATCATCAAGGGACACATGGTAGGATTGTGAAGTAAAACCAGTACAGTTAATGTGAAGTTAGAGGCAGTTCACCTTGTGTGAAGTCTGGAATGTGATTCGTTATACCTGAACACCTAATAATGGTTACCTATAGGAGCTACTGACGTATCCAAACCAGGCATTTTACTAATGAAACTTTAATAATTACACTGCTCATAATTATTAATGCATTTTTCATTATGGAAAATTGCATTTTAAATTATCCCCATAATTTGTGAGCAGTATGTTTAAGTGTTATTTTATGCTGATTCTGGTTTTCTACAGACAGGCTGGTGTGAAGAATGGCATGTTTTTTGGCCAGGCGAAGCAACTGTGTCCTGAGCTGAAGTCCGTTCCCTATGACTTCTATGCTTACAAAGAGGTAGCCCTGGCCATGTATGAAACTCTGGCCAGGTACGTACTGTTGATCAAACACATTGTCATTTCTGGAATGCAGATACTAGCAAAACGCTATGCCGTTAACGAGGACTTACACTTTCTTTGCAGTTATACGTGTAACATTGAGGCTCTGAGTTGTGACGAGGCCTTGGTGGATGCCACAGCCCTCCTGGCAGAGCTGGGGGTCACACCTGATGAGCTGGCCACTGTCATTCGCACAGACGTGAGAGAGAAAACTGGCTGTTCTGCCTCCATCGGCATGGGTGACTTATCTCCTACTGCTTATGGCTGTTATGATCATGAAACCTTAGCTGATGATCAGTTGTCATAAATAACTGACAATATAATAATTAATTATTTAATTGTCGCAATAATGATTACTGTCAAAACGATATACAGCGTGTACATACACAAAAAACAAGACAAATGGCTAACATATAGAAAGAAAGTGAAAATATCAGTTAAAAATCTCCTATCTAAAATCAATTCTTCTATTATATGTGCCAAAGATATAGAATTTACTACACAGCTAACAAATGCTAGCAACATTATTCAGCACTGCCCTCTAAACATGTTACAGCACCTAATTAACCCTGTTAGGTCCCCGTGATTGCATTTCCTGCTTTCTTTGATTTAAACGTAGTTGCCCCAACCTTGCTATTTGTTTTCTCCCGCGGATATGATCGTTTTGAACTGTTTTGATTTGATTTTCTCTGTTAACTGATATTATTTGTTTATCAACTCTTTTTTTATGTCTCTTATTAGGCTCCAACATCCTCCTGGCAAGGATGGCAACTCGGAAAGCAAAACCAAATGGGCAATATTTTCTTAGACCAGAGGATGTGGATGATTTCATTAGAGATAAGCCTGTAACTAGTCTGCCTGGTAAGTGTTAACAGAGGTCTACAGCTTTTTTGTCATACTTGTATTCCTGGTTCAATCAGTTATGTGTGTCTGTGTGTGTCTGTGTGTGTCTGTGTGTGTCTGTGTCTCTGTGTGTGTGTCTGTGTCTCTGTGTGTGTGTCTGTGTCTCTGTGTGTGTGTCTGTGTCT
>JAUZST010013529.1:0-10980 GCA_034779995.1 Parotocinclus haroldoi
GAATTTTGGTCCAAATAAGCGAATAACATTACACGTATATAATAGGATTTGTTTCGGTACTTTAGGATTCGGTCCGAATAAGAAGCTGGTCCCATTAACCGGTGGTCCAATTAATATATATATACACACACTTTTTTGTTTAAGTCACTCGTGTCTATGTGGATAACTTTACTCTACACATTTGTAACAATCTGTACATGGCATTTGTTAGTGTATGTGCCTGTCCTATTGGAAGTAATACTCCTTTGTCCCCCCGTATAAGTATTTATATAATATGGTAGTAATATTTATGTATATAAACTTCTTCACGTTCACTCAGTCTTTGGTTCATCTGACTGATCTACCATGTTTTTCGTAATACTGTCCATCACTGCTTCTTTTTGTTGCCGTCAAACAAAAGTATCAGTATCATACTGTCCCTTACACACAGTCATAATTGTACATTACTGTATTTCCCAGAATGATTTTCCATAAATTAAGAGGTTAGAGAAGGCATTAGAGACATTTCACAGACCATAATACAGTCGGCACATACCTGTATTAAGATTATGCACCTGTTAGTAGTGAGCGTGACTTAAATAATAGAGGATAGCAATTAGAAGAGGCATACACGTTTTGGCCATATAGTGTCCCAATGTCAAATTATGGCCCAGCAAAAACAGCGCTGTTGAGATTCTGCTAGTCTTTTCACACCTACACACACACCTACAAGCAGACCAATGGCAGGTGCAAAAGCAAAGTGTGAGAAAATGATTTCATTGCTGCACCCACCACAGTGTCAGAGACAGATCGTTCTGGGAATCCATGAGGGATAAATTATCTTTATCCATTGCCTAGCCGACACGGCTCCGATCTGGCAGTGCTGATGGAAGGGAATTCATGGAAGGGAGGACAGACCACGAGCCTATAGTTCAACTCTAGATGATGTATGCTTGAGGATGAATATATGGGATTCAATGTGACAGTTACTGAATGTGACAGTGAAATATGAAAGCTGGTCTGTCCTGTAGGTTTCCCCACTAGTGCTGTGTGATCTTTACAAAGGAGAATAACTGAAAATGTGGTCTAATCAAACTACGGCAGTAAATCCGCACTTGAAGGCAATGTATTGTATGATGTGGCTTAATTAGCAGACATTGACCTTGAGTTATTTTCCTTGTTTCCAACCAACAGACCAGAGGAATCCAATTTATTTAACATACAATAATATGCGAAAGTCTTAGGCCACCAATAGATTAGCTATACCGTTTGTTTAGCAAAGGTATAATGTCCATATTTAATTAAATCTTAGTCTCTGATCAAGATAAATCCAGAAAATACCAGGAATATGTTTTCGGGATTGTATGTTTTCGGGACAAATAAAACAAAAGAAAACAGCTTCTGTGGGCTACAACGGCAGGAATGTAGTGACCTTCCATTACAATTGAGCCAACAGAAGACGTTTGGTCAGGAATGGCCTTTTTTAAAGGGTAGCAGCCAAGGAACCACTTTTTAAGAAGAGACACTGGGTGAAAAAGCTAAGATATGCTAAAGCTCACAACGATTAGATTGCAAATCAGTGAAAAATAGTATTATGGAATGAGGGATCCAAGTTTGTAATTGTCGACAATACGACAATAGTTACCATACCATTGCTAAAACAACAAATCTAATGGTGGCCGACGACTTTATACAAATACTTATTGTATATTTGATCAGTGTTAAGAAAAGGATTCAGCAATTTGATATTACTATTACTCTTTCTATACCAGCTACATATTCCAGTTCAGGGTAGCATTGGCTGGGGTATATCCAACAGCATAGGGCAAAACCATGGGCACGGTGCCAGTCCAAAGCAGGTCCTGCACACACAGTACACTAATTTACAGTAATCAGTGATTGTTTATCTAAATAGGTCACTTAATTTGGTGAGTACCTAAAATATGGTGCTTATGCGTTTTTTTTTAATGTAATTTAATGTCATTTCTTGGTTCAGTTTAGGACCCATAGCAAGATCTTGATGCTCCAGGGTCAGGAACTCTTTAGCCTTTGCATATGTATATCGTTGTACACAATTTTCTTTTAACCTACATATGCAAGAGGCGACCGATAATAATCAGCTTTATTTATTACCTGCTCTGAAGCCATGATGGGTCCGATGTGTGGAGGAGATTACAAATAGGGAGGGTAATGGAATTTTTCTAAAGTGCTCACCTGGGATTTTAAAGCTAGGCTAAATTGACATGTGATGATAGGAATTAATTGACCTGTGAAACGATGCTGTCCCTGCTTGCTTAGGGATTGATAAATAGTTGGAGAGAGAGTGATAGAAGGAGAGAAAGAGAAAGTGTGTCGAGCAAACGACACTAATAAAAACCCTTCACTCTCTGTGACGCATGCTAACTTACAACTGAAGCCAGGTAAATGAGTTTTTGGCAGGATTGAGTTAATTATCTTCATAGGATTTTTAAGGAGTAAACTACCAAGCAATATTTATAGGCACAGACGTCTGATTAGCTTAATTAACTCGTTTTTAATTTGGAACAATGGATCCTACACCAAAGCTTGTTTGCCAGAGCTCGTGCTCTGGTGTTATCCAAACACACAATAAGTCATGAAAAAACATTGTAAATTATTCTGTGAGTTATGTGAATATTAGGTCTTTGGACTTTGGTATGTAGTGATTTGGGAAGACTGAGCTGTGGAAATGTGGATTTGGCAATACATAATGCTATTTATTCGGCTCTGGAAATATAGGGGTCTGGAAATGTTGGGCCAGTGGAATATTTGGGTGCTGGTAATAATGTGGGATAACTGTGGAAATAATTGGGTGTGGGTTTATAACACTCTGGAGATGCTGAGCTATAGAAATATTGCACTTTTGAAGTTCTGGGAAATGGCAGTAGAAAACTCTGGCGATTTACGGCTGTGGGAATCTGAGGGCAATGATATATGTAAGAGATTAAAATAATAGAGTGAAAGGATAAGTTTCTTGGGGGAGGCTGTACAATTGGAAGGAGGTTCTAGTACCCCATGAGCCCACCTCTAGACTGGATACAAGATGAGATCCTGTTGGGCATGGAGGCAAACCATTATCGTATCTTGTGACACATCTGCCCACAGATGTTACAGCTGGGCCGGTAGATCCTGCTTATGCTTGGATTGCTAAAGCTGGCGTCCTGTTTGGTCCCAAATGCTTAAGTGGCAATCAATCTAGGTGAAGGTCCTCCCTGTGTCTGGATGATGAATAACAAAACAGTGAGCTGCTCATGCTTGTCGGTGGATCAAATGATGCTCTCTACTGGTGGTCTGTCTCTTGATCAACTTGGCATCTCGAAGAAGCTGTAAGACTCCGTTATTACTTAAGTGTAAGGGGAGGTCATACTAAATATACTGCTCAGAAAAATTAAGGAATACCACAAAATGAAATTTCCCATAATTAAATATACTGTAGAACCTATAGAAGCTGTTTTCCTTTTTTTTCTTGGTTATGTTCTAATGAGACTGGGGAAAAATTACATGTGGTCGTTATAATACATGGCTGTTAAGATATAGGATCGTAAGAAGATATGGAACTGGAATATAGGAAATAAAAGGCTTTGGGATTATAGGACTTGTAAAACATAAGGCTTTGGAAACATTTATCCTTGGGAACATATGGCACTGTTAATTGAGGAATCTACTGTATGTCTATACTAATTCTCAGATGTTGCCAACAAGGAGGAAATGGCTGCTTGCTTTATTTTATTACTCCTATTCCCTATTTTCACGAATCTCATTTCCACTTCTCTCCGACAGCGCGTGCTCATTTGGCCCACGACTTTGCTCCACACCACAGCCACATGCCGTGTAATTCGCTGCCAGCAACATTATGGCTTTCGAAGTCACCACCTTTTTTCCCACGTTGCAGCTTGTTATTATGCAGATGCCTTTTCCCTCTCACTTTGTGACATCGTATAAAGTGAAATGTAGCATGAAAACATGATTAATATGTAAATGAGCGACGGCTAAAGATGAGTCTGCTGCTTTTCCGGACTCCCCGCTGCACACGTCCTGAAAGTGTGACTGAGTGGACATTAAGTAAAAAAGTGCCTGTCTAACTCTCTGTTGCATATGTGAACGTGAGTTCATAATACTGTCTAGCAGTGCTTTTTCAGCTTCCGTCGGACGAGGACATCATTTCGACCGCGTGTGGTGTTACCGTACTACCGTACTGCTACCTTCTGTAATTTCTATAATTGGGAATTTCTGTAAATAAAAATAATGGCATTGGGGATGCTGTCTAGATCCATTATTTAATTATTCCTATTGTCACATATATATATATACATATATGTGTACATATATCTGTACATTTGACTACTATTAAAAAGGCTAAAAAGTATTTAATATAATATAATAATATAAAATATATACTATATTTACACTACTTTGGAAATATTATTTAATAGTAGTCAAAATGTAAAGTATATAAAATAAAACAATAAGACAAAAAGGGAAAGAAAACTGTTGTCTCTATGAAAAAATAAGACAGAAAGGGTCCCACTCATGTTTTCAGCGCATTCATGTATTGTTTGCATGCATTTTTCTTGTGAAAATAAACTTCATAGTTGCATTACAGTACCAGACTGTAACTATGATAAAGTCCAGTTAATGTCCATTCTGTCCACACCTGTACAGAGAAAAGCCATGCTCTGATGCTTTTAAACAATAACTTGGCCATGCTTAGCAGTGCTGTATTTCTAATTGGCAGAGGGTGAAGCCATTTATGAAGCCCTCAGGTGGTGGATTGAACTTCTCCTTCAACCTCTATATCGAGCACTTAAGAGACAACTCTCACTCACTTTGCTTAATCATGTTTACAATTCCTTTACTCTGTCCCTTTCTTACTGTGTGTTAAGTGTTCTTGCTGCTGCTAGGACTGAAATTTGGGTCTCGCACACATCTCCAGTGTCTCTCTGTTTAAAGATCACACAGCATGACTGGAGAAACCTACAGGGCAGACCTGCTGTCATATTTCACCATGTCATGTTTTATAGCTGTCACGATGAATCCCATATGTACATCCTCACACATTCCTTATTTAGGGCTGAGCTATAGGCCCATCTGGTCTGTCCTCCCTTCATGAACTCCTCTCCAACACTTCACTTTCTCTGCGCTGTCAGATCAGAGCGGTGTCAACTCAGCCCCGGATAAAGATAATTTATCCCTCGTGGATTCCCAGACCGATCTGTCTCCGACACTGTGGAGGGTGCAGTGATGAAATCGTTTTCTCACTCGGCGCTTTTCCACCTGCTTAAAGTGTCTGTGTGTGTGGGTATGTGTATGGAAGCTATGAACGAAAACAACAATAAACAAGCAAAGCAAATCAGAAAACACAACACTGTGTGTGTGTGTGTGTGTGTGTGTCTGTGTGTGTGGGTATGTGTATGGAAGCTATGAAGTGCAAACGAAAACAACAATAAACAAGCAAAGCAAATCAGAAAGCACAACACTGTGTGTGTGTGTGTGTGTGTGTGTGTACAGAATCCTTGTATCTGGTTCCTTACATGTTCCATCATGCCCATTTTGGGTGCCCTGGCCTGAATTCATGCACTGGACTCTACATTTACATTATTTAGCATTTAGCATTTAGCAGACGTCCTTATCCAGAGCCATTTACAACTGATCCAGTCTCACAATTCAAGTAATGGTGGATTAAGGGCCTTGCTTAAGAACCCAATTGTGGCAGCTTGGCAGAGGTGGGATTTGATCCCAGGACCATCTGTTCCAGAGTCCAGTGCCTTAACTGCTAGGCTATCGCGGTCCCAATCTACTGTTGGTCTCTCAGGTTACAGACTGTCCTCATGTTAGCTCAGTTGATAGGGCTAACTGTTGATCCTGAGCTTCCCCAGACCGAATACTGGTAAGGTGTGTGTTGTTGGTCATGTTGCATCCCTGTGTTTTGCACTCAGGATAGACCAACATCGTCTCGCAACGTTTTAAAATTTGACCCTAAAGTTGGAAAATTTGAGTCTTCGCCTCAGTTGCTTTTTAACCCCAAAACATGCTACTCCAGAAACGGGTCCCCCCAAGGACCGGGTCCCACGGCACAAACCGACCAATTTAATGTCCGCTGCTTAGTGCTGGAAGTATTGGGGAAACCAAATGACCGCTAGAAGAACTGATAGCACAAAACAGAACTCATCACACTAGGATTGTTTACATCAACCTATAGGTCAGCGACTGGTCTTTGAATGATGAAGAGATGCACATTTGGGGGAATCCTTGCTTGAAAGAGGTGATCTATGTAAAAAGGGAACGACCTGACTGAACCGAGGAGGGGGCTTCTGAGTACGCCTCTCATTATCTTACAAATGCTGTGAGTGCAGATCTTTCCCAATCCTATGTAAACTAAGATATGAAACCAATCACGGATCATTGTTATGCTTTGTTGTTTGTATCGGTCGTTATTTTGATAGTCACTTAGATAAGTCATAGCAAGACAAATTTGTGTCCAGATGAACTGATTCAACTTTGTGGGAGGTTGTGGCTAACTTTAGCCGTAGTTTGATTAGTGCAATGTTAATTTTGGGATGATTAAATATATACGTACTGTACGATAATATGTATAGCACACAGGGTAGATTCTTATGCTGGACAGGAATGTGCAGATGTTGCAGATGTTGCAGATGTTCAGGCTTTCAGTTACACCCAGAGAACTCTGTCAAAGTCACAGAGGTGAGTAAATTTACATTTTCAGCAGCAGATAAAGCCCAAGGCAGATTGTACCTTCACATCTCCTTTGCCCCACCTCTTCCTTATCAGGCTGTTCTGCCTGTCGGGGTTTTAATTGGATTTCCAGCTGAGGTCTTATCACCCTCCCTCCCCACCCCCAACACACACACACACACACACACACACACACACACACACATACCCCACACATTCATGGCTGTCTAGCTCCTCTCTGGTCTCCTGAGTGTAGGCTAATCAGGATTTTGGCTTATCTGCTATTTAGGGATTTCCAGGAATTTATTCCAGATCTCTATAGTCCAGGTGAGGTAGGAACTGTTGTTGCCATAAGCTTCCAAAATACAACATGATAACAATTGCCTTTACCTCACACTTGCTTCCTTAACAGTGCATCATAAACTTCACGTTTAATACTTAAACCACATACTTTCCCCAATACATACACATTGTCTCATAAGTCACAAATCATCTTTTTTGAAGGGGACAGACAAATGAGTACTACCTAAAGTAGGACAGGCACAAACAGTGCAATTTACAATTAAGTTGTCGAAAGTCATATACAGAAACACAAGTAACTTGCACATAAATCTTATCAACCATAAACACATCAACCAAGTAGGTGTCTAGTCCAAATGTGAGCTAATAAGCATTCCGGGACATATTAAGGTAGGTATATTATACACACCCACACACATGTATAAACGTTGCCAGATCCCACAATAAAAACAATCTCAAAAGAAGAAAATTGTCTGAAAAACTACCAAAAACAGACTACCTGCTACTTATATTTTGCCTTTTCATTTTAGAGGATAAACAAAACAAACAGGATCAGGTATTAAGTACTTTTAAGCATTAAGCACTTTTATTTAGAAACAAGCCCAAAAGCCTGCGACCAGCAAGTATCAATATTTGTAGGCGATATTATACTCCAAAAAAGTTGCTTAATAGAATAAGCAGGCCTGGCAACCGTGACACACATTTTTCCATCAACCTGTTGAGGTGAATAGGTGTTTGCAGTCAAAACATAGTCAAAAGATTTTTATCTCCTAGTATAATTGATTAATTATTAAGACCGTGGTCATTAAGGTGAATGGACGTTGTTGTTAAACGGTGCTTTGCTGGACTCTTAAGCTCTACATCTCATCACTAAACTGTCTGGCCTTCTGGACTCTGGATGCTACTTTAAATGCAACTCCATAACTGACAGATCTCACCTTTCCAGGGACAGGATACGAGCCAGCTAGCTCAGTATTTAAAGTTACCGGCTCTCCTAGTTCATATGAAATTGCATTCAAAGTATTGTACAAAGATGCCAGGTCTAAAAAGGGGTTTCCCTGGCACAATGAGGAGGAACCTGTCTGAAGAATGAGCACGGAGAACTTGTTTTGGATTTATGAAAAGCACTTCAGTAAGTATTTGTATAAGTCTTTTTGTAGAATGACTGACCATCTGGTTGGTGATAACAACATGGTCCAGGGTTTTGAATAAGACTGACAGATACAGCTGTCTGTTGAAACTCACAGCAAATTTAAAGTCGAACACATTATTTGGGACAAAAATTGAGAAGCTGTACCACTGACATCCAACCAGGCAGGGATGCATTGTCTACACAGTCAAGTGGACTACATCTTTAACCTCACATCTGTTCAGTTAATGGTGAGCACTTTTTTATTATGAAAAGCATATAGATGTGTGTAAATTGAATGTGTGTGTGATTTGCTCGACCCATGTAGCTACCAGCGGGGTTAGAGGCCCTGTTGAAATGAGCTCTGATCTGCATGTGTAATCATACTAATAAAGATGGAACTCATTACTTCTTACTGGCATTAAAATCCTGCTCTCTCAAACCGTAATATGCTCATTCAAATTAAATAAAAGGGGACTGTGCTGGTAAAGTTTTTCAGACACCTCAACTGTAGACCAGAAGGTCCAGGGTTCAAATCTGTCAAGCAGCCTCTGAGTGCATTCACAGGCATTCAGCCATTTGGAAAGGCAGGGGAGCCAGAGCAGATACGACCCTTGACCCTTGTCCTTCATCTTTCTTCAGGCACTGATCTGGTTTACGCTTACATTTACGGCATTTACATTTATGGCATTTAGCCCTTTCCAGAGAGACTTACAATTCAAGCAATGGTGGGTTATGGGTTTTGCTTAAGGACCCAAATGTGGCAGCTTGGCTGGCTGAGGTGAGATCTGAGGTCTGGACCATCAGGTCCAGAGTCCAGTACCTTAACCGCTAGGCTATCACAGTCCCAGCTTGAGTTTTGTGGGAAACAATATGCAGAGTGGGCTTGAATTTATGCATTTACATGAGATGGTGTAAGATCTGATTGGAAGTAGCCATTAGAAGATAAAGGGTAAATCATGGCCATCAGCCATGAGGGGGTTCACATGGTCTGCAAGAATACTCAAAGGCTGTGGCATCCAAGTAATGATCGATTGTCCTTAATGGATCCAAAGTGTGACAGCAAATGTGGTATAGAGTATAGAGTTATCTTTGAGTAGTGATTTTTCATTTGATGGTGCTGGTCCTTTTTTAAGCATCCTTGTTTTACATCTAGCTACCGTATGAGAGTTGTTTACATTCAGCTACAGAGACTGATCTAGAAAAGTTTAGAAACTCAAAAACGCTTTACTCTTTCAGCCTTCATCAGGACTACCTATATTTTAAAAGCAGTCAGGCTGTAGTCCACACCAAGTACAAAAAGCACTAGGATTTAAAGTATACTGGTCACAAAAATTAGGAAATTAATAGACCCTATTTTTTGCGAACAGTGTATAGCTGGATAGGAATATGGGAGATTTGTACATCAGACAGACACAGCATAAATTTCTCCCAGGAGCCCTGGCACTATTAGTTCACTGTCCAGCCTTGTGGTCTCATTACTAAAATCCCTCATTACAAAATTAAGGTGAGTGGCTGGATACCTCCAGTTCTGCCAAGCGCAAAAAGAAAGTGACCTTTCGAAAAATAACATCTTACATGATGAATATTCATCTAAGGCATCATTTGGAAAATGTTGCTATAGTTACCATTTGCTGGGGAGAGCCTCTGAAAGAGGGGGCCGAACGATTGATGGCACACAAACGCTCGACAATTCTCTTTCAGTGCCGTTTCGAAAGAGCAGAGAAAAAAAAGAGAAAATGTTATGACAGGTCAGTGTGGGTGCGAAATCCTTGGCGCTTGGACGTGCTGTTTTGCACTGTCTGTGAAAACACAAAGTTTGATTGGTATTCATTTAAGCGCTCTGATTACGCTTCAGCCAGGATTATAGTATAGGTATGCTGGGCTTAGCGGACATTATTATAGTCGCCTAGTGTTTTATTTTCAACAGTAATAATAATTAAAACACAAAATGAAAGCATTTTGCACGGTACTGTACCACAATACAATCATATACAGTATAAATTACATACAATCTAGTCGTTCCTATCTTTGCACCTTTTATAAAACTTAAAATGGAACGAAAACGAGAGGGTCCCATATTGTTTTCTTTTATGTCAGCAGGTGTCGCAGGTGGACAGTTTTTCTTGTCCTTCAGACGTGAATTAGATGCATCTAAGACAGATTTATGTTTACTATTATAATCTGGATGTAAAATGGAGCATACCTGTACTTTAAATCACATTCTGGTGGTTTTCAAAAAGCCTGCTCCGTTGGCTGTGCTGTAGCTGTAAATACGCTCACTGAACACTTTATTAGCAACCCTGTACTACTACTGGGCAGAGTCTCCCTTTGTCCTCAGTCTCAGTTCTCATAGTATGGATTCCAAAAGACCTTGTGATCAACCCTTTGAGATTTGTCTGCAACATGCAATTCCTGTAGTTTTTGCAAATCTCCAATTCAATTTAAGGACTCAAATTCTGCAAAGAAATAACTTACCTTTACCACATGCCCTGCAACAATGCCGGTTGGGTCCATGGATTCATGCTCCCGCCACCAAATTCTGACCCTACCAAATGTGTGCCTTTGAAGACATCAAGATTCAAGTCTTTAGCCATAAAGTTTTGTTGAGCCTGTGCCCTCTGCAGTCTCAACGTTTTTTTTTCTCAACTGTCAGAAGTGGAACCATGGTAAAAAGCACTGAGACCAAACTCCACAACAAAACTCTGACTGATGTGAATTCAATTCAATTTTATTTCTATAGCGCTTTTTACAACGTAGCATTGTCTCAAAGCAGCTTTACAGTAATACAAGATCTTTAAAGGCCAATCCCAAGTTGAGCAAGCCTAGGGCGACAGTGGAAAGGAAAAACTCCCTAAAAT
>JAUZST010013530.1:0-10980 GCA_034779995.1 Parotocinclus haroldoi
TGTGTGTGTGTGTGTGTGTGTGTGTGTGTGTGTGTGTGTGTGTGTGTGTGTGTGTGTGTGTGTGTGTGTGGAGGTAATTACAGACGTGCTCCCACAGCCTGCCACTCAGGGGAAATTGTACTGTTACTTCTTTAACTCACCATCAGGTCCTACAGAGAATTACAGCCATTATACCCAGAGGAGAAAGCCATCAATAACACACCCTGCTCATACTCCACATACAGCCAAAAGTTTGTGGACGCATAACCACAGCCTTCCAATCAGAGGGATTCGTTTGGAGTTTGCCCCTTGGCTGCTGCATGGCTCCACCCTTCTGAGAAGCTCAAACTAGATTATGGAACATCCCATTTTGGATACCCCCCGACCCGCAGTCTGTAGTCAATCATTTGTTTTTTTTTTTAGTTCGGATGTTTTCAGTTTTTTTTGTTTTGTTTGCTGTAACCCAAAGATCGAATACAAACATCGTTCTTGCTCTGAACTCGGAGAGCACAATCTGAGCAATGCCTCCTGGGAAAAATACGAACACGCAGCCTGCAGAGACAGCGACTCGGGAACAAACCTGACCCGATTTATTAAAGTAATGGCGCCCTTAAGAGGGGACAGAGTGACAAACACGGCGCCCGTAACCCTCCGCGGTGTTTGGGCACACGGGACCCCGAGGTAACGGCGGCAGCCGAGAGAGGAGATGCGACCCGGATCGGCTCCTCCAATCAGCCGGCAGCTAGAGACGAGTAGCAGGAGACAAGCCAAAATCAATTCTCATCATCCCTGCCTCCAGCAGCCCGAGTCCATGTGTGTGTGTGTGTGTGTGTGTGTGTGTGTGTGTGAGAGAAAGAGAAAGAGTCGTACCTGCACAGAGGGTTCCATTACCCATGAATCCAGGCTTACAGGTACACAGGTGGCCGTGGATGGTGTTGGTGCAGATGGCATTTACGTCACATGAACTCTGACCGTTTACACACTCGTCATGCTCTGAGAAAAAAAAAAAGTGTGTGTAAGAAAGACACCGCAATTAAAACAACAGGACGCTCCGTCCTTAACGTCACATTATACCCAACTCTGGGTCGCTGGGACCGGAAGCACAGGGTACAAACTGGGTACCTAACGAACCTGAGCTACACTACCCTGATTCTCGATGACTGACTCGATTTTATTTTTTAGATTCTTCATTTCACTTATTTATTCGATTCTCTATTTTATGTTCTTAATTTTATTTAAATCTATTGCTTTTTTCAAATATATTTATTATATTCGCCATATAATCCGCTGTTTTCCCAATTTATTAAATTGGATTTTATTATATTCTGTATTTTTATTATTATTGTCTCTAATTCAGTTCTATTTTCTATCTTTTATTTTCTCAATTGTAGCTTTTAACCATTATATTCTCAATCAATTTCTCCATTTTATAGTCTCTAAACTAATAATTTTATATTAATCTTTTATTTTGGTTTAAATATTACATTGTTTTTTCATTAGTCTCTATTTTATTTACCATTTGAATTGATCTAAATTGATTTGTACAGCCTGATTTAAACCCGAGCGGCTTTACAGAGATCAGAGAGCTGAGCCTCTTACATTTAATATTTAATAATCTGTAATCAATCGAGGATTTATTGATAAACCTCTGAGTCTCCCATGTGATCTGATTGGTCAGAGAGGACGGTATGAATGTTGTGGCGTTTCACAGAATCAATGATGATCACACAGCTGCTAATAAAAAGGGGATTAATTTTAGATCAGGCCACGTCTGGTTTCATAAAAAAAGAAATCCTTTACCCAGAAGTCTGAGCAGTAGTGAGGGGAATCAAAACGACTTTTAGTACAAACCATTCATTAATATTCAGAATTCATCCTTAATTATGACTGATCCATTCAGCATTTTATTAATAACACAACTCGTGCCGCTGTAAAAGGTGCGCACGCACACACACACACACACACACGCACACGCACACGCGCACGCGCACACGCACGCACACACACGCGCACACACACGCACACACACACGCACACGCACACACGCGCACACACACGCACACGCACACACATACACACGCACACGCGCGCACCCACACACACACACACACACGCACACACGCACACACGCACACACACACGCACACACATGCACACATGACAAATCGAACTGTAAGCAGGTCGACTCAACGTGAACTCTTTCAAAGTTTCGGTCCTAACCAGATAAAGAAAGCCAGCTTAAATAATCCCGATCTTATTCAGGTCATTCGTACTGATCAGTCAATAAAACCTAAGGAAGATCCTCTAACCCTCTAGGATCAGTCACAGGTCATCTTATACTTCCACGTTACCATAGCAACACGAGTGTTTCATAAATGTAAACCGAGCCCGTTTCTTTGGGTCAGACGTTCCCCGCTTCAGATCTTAAAATAATGTCTAATCATCACCCAGACTGCACTTAAGGAGCAGTTTGGGGTGAATAAAACAGTCGATGCACCACAGTCCCTGGTCATTAGGATGTGATGAAGGGAATTAAGCTCGAACGCAGGCTCATTTCCATCCTCCGGTCCTGCCATTACACCACTTACATTTTCTCAACAGCTCAAGCGTTCAGCTGTAATCAGCCTTTAGAATCCGAGGGCAGGACGGAGGGAGAGAGAGAGAGAGAGAGAGAGAGAGAGAGAGAGAGAGAGAGAGAGACAGGTCAATTAGGCTAATTCTGAAATACTCTCTGAAATAGAGAGCAGTGCAGTGTGAAGAGCAGTTAAAAAAGATCGAATGATTGCTGGAGCGTTTCAAACGGACAGCTCAGTCTCTCCACGCCTCAACCTCATCGATATTTAAGATAGATTAGTAAAAATGGGCGTGTCTTTAATTCAGCGTATTTGTACCATCACGTCGTGCAGACAGGAAACCAAAGCAGCTGGAATAACCAAAATCCAATTTAAATTTATTTCTATAGAGCTTTTTTTTTTTTTTTTAAGAACAGAGCATTGTCTCAAAGCAGCTTTACAATATTGTATTATCTTAAAACCCCAATCCCAAATGGAGAAAGCCTAGGGTGAGAGTGACAGGGAAAATCTCCCTGAAAGTAAAAGCACTTAAAAAAGGGACCCGTCCTCCATGTGTTGCCCAGATGTTCATTGAATAATTACACTGTAGTGCTGGATCATCGTAAAAAAAAAAAAAAAAAAAAAACATCATTCTACCTGTTATCCCCCCCCCTTTCCCCCGAGGTTAGAGTGTTCCTCCCTCAGGTGTAACGTGTACCTTAAAAACTGTTGCTTTTATCGGGGTTAATGCACAGACTCGCCTCTGCGCCTCCACCGGCGCTCCGGATCACGGTTCCACTAATCGATTGTGGATTCAATTAAACGTCTTTTCTGTGTGTCTAAAAGCGGCGAGGGGATTTTACCGGCCCGCACGTGTACCTGTTAAATCCTCTCCCCTAATCGCCTGAACGACCTCGATTCACATCAGACATCTCGGAGCTGCCGGAGCGACCGGGGATTTATTACGTTTGATTCATTTCACGCTCAATTATTCAGAGAGGGAAATCCAAATGTAAATCTAATAACTATCCCATGATTAGCTCTCTGTTATAAAGAGGCGTCCATCGTATCAGCTTTATCCCACATAGCTCAACTAATTCAAGAAGGATGGTTTAACAATTAAAGTTTTTTTTTTTTTTTAACAGGATGGATGGATTTTCGAACCTAAACAAACAATTCAGTTCACACAATTTATATTTATTATTTTATGTAACCTCGAGCAAGAGGTTCAATAAATAAACATCTGAAATGTCTTTCGTGAGGGTTTATTAGTGTGTTTACATAAATAAACAGACGTCTTCAGTGAGCTGAGAGCTTTTACATTTCTAGATTTATATCGTATGTGTGATCTATTTGTTCCTGAACTGTTTCTATTGAGGATACTTCGATATTCAGGACGAATCAAACTCCTGTAATCATGACAGCGATGTGTTTAAAAGTAAAAACGGGAAGGGAATCGAGTTAAGAAGCAGATCTACCTCTTATTGATCTTACTTTATTCATCTGTTATCTTCCGGAGCAGAGACACTGCTTACACTCTGGACTTTGTCTGGGTACGTTTAGTAAATCTGAAAGCTCTAACAGAAGATGATCCCTATAAAGAGTCGTGGGCCCATTACGGATGGTCGTAAATCATTAGTACCTGAACCAGCAGGTGCTGGGGATAAAACGAAATATAAAGTGTGTTTTATAAAACTTCCTCTGGTCATTGAGAAACGGCTTGAGCTCCAGCTATCAGTGTCCATGTCAAAAGCCCTGAGGGAGTTCCTGTCCAACACAAAGCTCTTCTTAATCTCACGCTGCCTGCTTTTTCCCCTCGGTGTCTCGAGCACAGGAGCGTGACAAGAACTCCACAAGAATAGAGTTGAAATAAAACCAGAACACAATGCTGTTCTGTTTAAACACACTGCAGACTTTATAAACTATGCAGGGTTATAAACTAGAGCACAAAAACAGAAAACATTCATATTATTCCTAATCGATCGATACTTCTCAGTACTCGTCCTAATTAATACATCCATTAATAATAATAATAATAAATAATTTGTATAATCCTAACCCGTGTAAGTTTACTTAATCACACATTACACTAATTAGCTAATTAGGTAAAGAATTAATTGTGTAGTAATTTAATTATTTGCTAATAGAGAACTGATTTGCTCATGCAGATGTTTTGCTTTTTGTTTTACAGATCAACGCTTAATGAAGACATCAAAGCAGATCATTTCCTTGATAATCTGCAGCTTAATTACGACTCGTTATATCATCCTATAAACGAACCCGAGCTGACCCCACTGTCCCGGGCTCCACCTCTACGGAATTTGCATGTTCTTCCCAGGTTTGACTGGGTCTCCTTCACAATCCGAAGACCCTGTGCCCTTAATCAATCGGGTTCCCGCCTGGTGCCCTGTGCTGCCGGTTAGGTCCTGACCCCAGGCGAAGGTGAACTGGATTAAGTTGAGATGGAAATGATTCGATCCTAACATCGGTGTGATTATTAAAGATCAGATGAATGCTTAAATAGGAGATAATGACCTCATGGTTAACACTAATTGGGACTAAAGTACAATTAAGCCTCATTAGGTTTATTTATTACTGCAAACGTTAAAAGCCGAGGGATTCTCCAGGTTTGCTATAGGAACTGTAGAACCCAGAGCATCACAGTATCCTGGTACCATACATCCCGGGCAAACGGTACCCCTGTACCCCCGTCCACCCACGTGATGCAGCCTGGTCTTCCATCGGCCCAGGATCAGTCCAAGATCAGAGTAATGTAACACACGCTTAGATTTTTGATTTTCTTTTTTTTAATAAACGTCCCGACGATCCAAGCCCCCGTTAAACAGAACGTCTGATTTGATCTATAACGTTACAGCTTGTATTATAAGGTAATTAAAATTAACGAGCTGGCTCTAATCAGCCGCTCTGCTCTTCATTACGCGTCCATCCATCATGATGCAGATGATATCCAGACGGGTGGAGTTATAAAACATCGCAAACGGCCTCGCTTACAGATCCAAAGTCGGATATTAAACTCATTCATCACACTATCGCTAAAGAGTGTGTGTGCGCCTGTGTTTACTTTCTGCAGTGTGTTATTAAGTTTGTGTGCTGGGACGACACAGAAATGCTCAGCAGCAGCCGGGACGGGTAAGAACACACAGTGCAGCGCCCCCTGCTGAGCGCTCTGGTCTCATCAGTGCTGCTTTTAACATTGTTTACATTGTTTACATTACATTACGGTTATGGATCAGCTAAAACAAACAAACAAAAATGACAGAAAGTATTCATCCATGGCAACAGGACCCTATCAGCCTCCCCCCACTTAGACGAGGGGTTAGAGGAGTTTCTTGTCTGTGTGTGTCTGACCTGTGCAGGAGAAATCATCCACTCTGGAGAATCCAGGTAAGCAGTCACATCGATATTTCCCCGGTAGATTGACACACACTGTGTTTGCCTGGCAGTAATGCATCTGTGTGGCACACTCGTCTATATCTGCTCACACACACACACACACACACACACAAAGAAAGGTTAATCACATGACCTGATTGATCATGTCCGAACGATTGAATGAGAAAAACATCGAAATACTACGAATAATCCAGATTAAATTGAAAAGTATTCATTCAGTGTTTGATTCTAGACTTAAACCTGATATATAGTGTTTCATCTTGGATAGAACTGAAGGTTAAGATCAGAATGTGGCTGTTTAGTTGCTAAAATCTCTAAAATGGTGCAGAGTAGGTTTTAAAAAACATGGTTCCCCAAACCATTTGATCTCTAATCGCCGGATAGGGAGCGCTCTCTGAGGTAGATCCACTGCTGTGGAAAACTGTTAGGTAATTACCTTCCACTCGATTTGGTACAAAGATCTGAGGAACCGGAGCCCTTACACTGAGGTGCCAAATCAGGAGGGAGAAAAATCAGAGCAGGGAGACGGGATGATTAGGATTAACGCAGGATTACAACTCTCAAACGATCTCTGGAATCTGGTTTGTCGTTTAGACAGAATGACTTTAGTAGAGTTTAATCAGGTCGCTTTTAAGCACCAGAACGATGATCGATGATCAAATAATGCGTGGTCCTGGAGGAACTGGTTGTTTTGGGTTCAAATGTCCAAAAGGTTTTCAGGAAAGCTCTGAAATAATGATCAGAAATGTTTCTGGAGCCTAGAGAACAGCAAACACTCAGGCACTCAAGCATCAGTCCTCACTTAGTGAGGATCAGAAGTGATTTTAAAACAGCGATCAGGGCTTATAAGGTTAAAAAAAGATGAAAAACCTTAAAAGAAAGAATCACAAGGAGTACACTGAAAGTCAGATAGCACAGCTTTCTTATTTTCATCAAAGAAAACAAGTCAGTGCTGGAGAGGAGAAAACGAGACTTACGAGATTTATTAATCCCCTGCAAAAAACTCGATCTTCGTTACAACTCACCAAGTGTGAGACTTCACTAAACGGGAGGGCGTGCTTGCTAGTTTTTAGAGTTTGTGGCACCAATTCTCGACTCCAGACCCGTCCAGAACGGTCTCACATCTGACTAAAGCTCAAACAAACTCGGTGTTAACAGTAAACTCACAGGAGGCGATCGAAAAAGCTTAAGCACACGAACAGAACAAGCTGACAGAAGCGTTATTAGAGACGCTGTCCTGAGAGACTAATAGCATCCGAATACAAACTAGAGACGCCCGAGTGCATCCAATAATGCCCACGCCTGGCTAATCCACACCCCGGTGTGTATTCTCTCACAAAATGAGCTCCGGCAGCAGCAAAGCCGACGCTAATTCGGCCGCAATCAATATCTGCAGCACGAGAGCTCCGGCAGCAGCTCGAAATCACATTTTTAGCCTCCGACTAGAGCACTAAGGGCAGGCACTCCATTATCCCACGCCAGCCGTCTGTCCCTCCGAGTGCCAATCTGCAATCAGAGGGTTCTGGAAGGATCAGACGAGTCACCAAAAGACGAGCGCTAATTGATTACGGGAGAAAACGAACTGCGGTTCCATTAGTGCAAATGAAACCAGAGACAAAGTAAATTCAGCATGCTTTATTCTTTTTGAATTGTTCTTTAGGGTGTCAAGTGAGAAATGAGCAGGATTTTGGGTTTCGGACAGGCTCTCTATTTCTTAATGACTTCAACAGGCGAGTTTAAAGTCCAATAAGAAATGCAGCAGCGTTCATTAATGATGAAAGTCAATTGTGGCTGCTCTCTTCTGCCGGATTTAAAAGTGGGATCCGGATTTAGACCTTCCTAACTTTGACCTGCCTGGCTCAGAGCAGGTTTGTCACATGACCAGACCAGGGTGCCCCCGGATTTAACAGCGATCATGTCTACACGGCACGGGTTCTGACCTATGTACATTTTAAAACTTCTAGGTCGTTTTCCTGTATCTCAGGGTCCTGGGTTTTGCTTGTAGTGATTAACAGGGAACAGGTAAGGAGTAAAAGAAAAGCTTTTTATGAATTTAAAGCAGATTTGTTTTGCATCTTTTAAACAATCATGCTCTGTGGAGGCTTTAAATATTAAAATGCTAAATGGATAGAGAAGATTTCCGTTTTGAGTGTAATTTTTCTCTACGATGTGACACAGAACGTTCTAGAAAGCAAGAGGTGTCCCAAAACTTTTGACTGGCTTTATAGAGCATATACGATTTCTCGGCTCCACTGTCAGTATTAAGCAGCACCATGTTCCAGCTTTTCATTTCAGAACCCTAAAAAAAGCATAAAGATAAATAACTAAGCAGCCTCTGCACACGCAGCGAGAAAAATAGAAAAGCTCTTATCGCGTTTTGGAGTTTAAAAAAAAAAACAGTTATTATAACGAACGAAAGATAAAATGTGTAAATAAGGCTGGCTGCTGAGAGACGCGCCCGGATTGCATTACATAAATCCGTACAAACGGAGTTTCCTGCGTTTGCCTCTTCTCTCATTTGGGAAGATACGAGAAACGATGGCTTTTCATCTCGTCTCGTCTCGTCTCGTATGGTCTCTCAGACGGATTTAGCTTTGCGTTAGTAAGGAAGTCTGGAGCTGTTTAAATTCCTCTCTTGGGATAGAGAGAGAGAAATGGAGAAGAATTCAGATCAATTCTAATAAGAATCCACTGCTCCAAATTATCCTGAAGGTGGGATTGGATCCCTGGACCATAACCAGCAAGTCCTGATGTTTCATACGAAGAGTTGAGTGATGACAGTTTTAGCCTTTTAATTCAAACATTTTGAAAAGTCTCCATGAGAATATCGTACGTTTCTTTTCTGATAGGCGCTCATCACATTCTAATTTTCTCCGTTTTCCATTTCCTACATCTCCTGAATCTACAGGCCCTCCCTGATCAACCCCATCTCATTTTGTATCCAGGCTAGGGGAGGCCTAATGGGGTAACTAGAGCCTCATGGTAACGATGAACGTCCCCTTTCTTATTAATATTATAATCGTGCACATCCACAACTATTATTCAATTCAGTTTCTACATCCTCTTTTTGTTTGTGTTCTGGGAGTGATGTAATCATACGCTTTAGCCGTGCTAACATTATGAGGTCACGTTAAGGTGAACTAATGTTCTTGATTATTTTAGCATTCTCCCTGCATCCTAAATATCCTCCTCCACCTACAGGGTGCTTTCTTTATTTATTCATTTAAGACCAGAGAGCTGTAGGATCAGAGCTGAGCTCATAACGCTGACAGTCGCTGACATGGACTTACATGTGTTAAAGCAGTGCCGCCCCATGGCATAAATAACAGATGTGTGTGTGTGTGTGTGTGTGTGTGTGTGTACACATAAGCTGATGGATTATTCATCTCCTGTATCTGATCCTGCAGAGAAACTGCGTCGACAGAGAGATTGTGACTAACTCTGCATCTACAGATGTGTGTATAAACAAAGCAGAGAGAAAACCCTCCCGTCTCATCAGACCTGCAGTGGGACTGGAACTAAGAACAGCCTGAGAGCTCCTGGGTCCAATTACACTGTTCTTTAGACTCCATTCTGTCTCTCCCTCCTGCCACTATTCCTCACTCCTGCTCGGCTGCCCCTACTTCATTTGATCCATCTTATTTATTTATTTATTTATTTATTTATTTGTGTGTGTGAGTGAGTGAGTGTGAGTGTGTGAGAGATTCCTGCAGTGTTTGGTCTTATTCCTGGAGCTGTTAAAACTGTCAGTAACTCAGCAGAGGCGCTTTGTTACTACTAGTAGTAATAATAATAATACTTTTACCATTATTAATACTATACTTAATTCTACCATTCCTGATATTAATACTATTGCCGACGGCTGTTCGATACGGCCCTAAGTCCATATCCCGATACCAATATCACAATACAGCGTTTTTTAATGTATAAAATGACCACATGAAAGGAGTGTTTATAATTAAACGCACAATCACGTTTGCTGTAAATTTGAAGATTGCTGCGGTTTAGGCATCTTTTGGCCCTGTTGTGTATCCGTACTGAAACAGAGCGATGATTTAACGTACAATAGGAATAAAAAGAAAGACATTACACAGCAGATGAAGGAAGGGAGGACGAGAGGAACAGAGATCATCATCCTGAAACAGGGCAACACGGCAATCCGGTTTATAAAATAAAAAAATAAAAAAAGAACCTAAATAATAAGCGGCGTGCCCGAAAGCTAAACGAAGCCCTGCACCATTACTGACGGGGCACATTTGGCACCGGTGTCATCTTCTCAGTTGCAGCGCCCGTCCCCCTGCGGCCGCACCACTCTCAATTTGGAAATATTTTCCCAGACGCTCGATTTAATCCGAGAGCCGCACTCCGTCGCCACGGGTCTGGTTATGAAATATTTCAGACTGCAGCTGCATGAAGCCGTCAGGATCACCTGGACGTTCGGCTCGCTCTGGGTGTTGCTATGCAACCGGGTGCTTTGAGTCTCGTTTTATCACCGAGGTCTGATTGACGAAGCTTTACAGGAGCCAGAAAACATTTGGATTTACACGTACGGCCGTAACGAGACGGGCCGAACCGGAGCTAAACGTGCAATTAAAGCCGGCAGATCGTCCTCTGAACCAAACATCTAACCGTCAGGTTCTATAGCTCTCATGTTCCATCCATAACGGAAGAGCTCAGAAGCTCAGCTGGATTATTCCTATCTGTGTCTGAAGAGCTCGGGTTCCTCTCGTGCTTCTCACTCGCTGTTGTTAATAATTGATCAGTAAAATGTTTCACTGCTATTACATCGTAGTGTTGAATTTGGGACGCTTTCCTTAAAAACTAAATTCCTGTCTGTATTCATCTGCTATTATTTTTATTATTATTATTCTGCAGCTTTCTTTCCCCAGTCATTCTCCAGAGCACTATCGATTCTTACCAGCAAGTCTGTACTGCTTCAATAGCCACTTCAGAGCTCGCTCTCGCTCACACACACACACACACACACACACACACACACACACACACACACACACACACACACACACACACACAC
>JAUZST010013531.1:0-10980 GCA_034779995.1 Parotocinclus haroldoi
CAAAAGCACACTCTCAGGTACACACACACACACACACACACACACACACACACACACACACACACACACACACACACTCAGACAGGATAGAGCATGGCAACCATCACCTGTACCCGCTTCACAGAGGAATACCAGCTGTTTGAAGAACTGGGCAAGTGAGTCTGAATTTATTTATACTGAACAGTGTGTGTGTGTGTGTGTGTGTGTGAGTGAGTGTGTGTGTGTGTGTGTGTGTCCCTCTGTTGTGTCTCATTATCAGATTCAATCAACAGGTTATTAAAAGGTTTGTGTTTGCGTCTCTATTTTGCACTCGAGCTCAGACGGTCTTATTTAATCCTGAGTTATTAATCACGGTATAAATCACACCGATGTATCGTTACACCATCAGCCTGGATCCACTCTAATATGATTAGAAACGTTTGATTTGATCTCTCTACGCTTCTCGCTTTAACACATTAACCATCCTGCTGCCAGTGAGGGAGGGGGGGATCATACTCTGGTGCTGCAGAAACAGTGACCCCTACCCACCCAGGTCTTACTCATGCTGCCTCCTAACTGCTCCAGAGACACAGTCCGAGTAAAAAAAAAAGTTTGCATGTGTCTCTGTGGGTTTATTGTGGATACTCCCGGTTAATTTAGGCTTCTTTGTTTACTTTATAAGCTTTTCCATACCTGATATTGTTATTATATAATATATCTATTTATATAATATTGTGTTATTAAAATGGTCTTAGCTGAGCAGTGATTTTGTAAGATATAGAAAATAATAATAAAAAGAAGAATAGAATAATAAGAATAAGTAAATAAGCATAATAAGAAATAGAAAATGTTAAGTTAAATAACAATAAGAAATAATAAATAAATAACAACAACAGTAAAAAATAATATATAGCAATAAATGTAAAAATAACCAGATAAACAAGTAAATAAATGAATAAATAATAATACTACTACTAACTATATTATAACAATAATAATAATAATAATATTATTATTATTATTATGCGTCTCAGGATGAAGAGCACTGAGGGAGTGTGTGTGTGTGTGTGTGTGTGTGTGTGTGCTCATTACAGGACTATGTGTAACACCTCCACACACTCCGAGGCTTTAGACCCTAACTGGCCTTTTTCCCACTGCTGGACTCCCACACACACTTCACTCTTTTCACTCATTGTGTGTGTGTGTGTGTGTGTGTGTGTGTGGGCATTTAAGCCAGGCTGCTTATATAATAGAGTTTGGGGGTGGAACTTGAGCGCAGGCTGAGATGATCTGCAAACATTAGTGTGTGAAAATTACACAATCGAATCACACACCGAGAGCTAAAGTTCCTAAAATCATGACGATAATGATGCTGAATAAAACGAGTGTAATGATATGAGATGTGTAAGCAGTGGATGTGAAGTGTGCTCTACAGCAGCGTTATGGTAGCTAGGGTTCGAGAGCTGCACCTGACTGACAGGTGAGCAGATTGAGGTTCTATAATTGGTCCCCAAAACGGGAAGCAACTGACAAATTTACCTGCTGCTGCTGTCCATCAACGGCAAGGAGACACACACACACACACACACACACACACACACAGGTGTAAGGAAGTTATCAGAGGGACTCAAACATCATTTTAAATCTGATTGGTTGAAACATTACACAAAATCTTCCTTAAGCCTAACACTAAGAAGTTCAGAAGAAACAGTCATTATTTCCTTGTGATTATTTTCTTTGATGTTTTCTAGCTCAGGCTTCGTTTTTTTACACTTTGTAATACACGTCATGAGACATCTTATATTATTATATATTATATTTATTATTTCCGTTATTTCGCTTAATCTGCTCGGAGGAAAAACATCAAACCGAGCTTTTTAAAAAACCGAGCAAACCAGATATAGATAACAATCCCAAACAATATTAATCCTGATCGGAAAGTAATATTTTCTTTTTTTAAATAACTTGTTGAATTTTTATGCTTACCTTCTCATTTTTTATATCATAGAAACGATGTAATCGTAAGGTTGAGAAAACATTCAAGAACGGAACGCTTTTAAGAATACCAAACGTTCTTAGAATGGTTTATAAAAAGAGGGTACGAAGAGAAAACGTAAGATCATTCTCGATCCACTATTTGTAGGATAATTCTTTTTCTTAAAACCGTTTGTTTCTGAAAAATGGAATTAATTTAAAACACACATTTAATAAGAAAAAGGACGCTCCCATAAAAAGAGCTTTGTTTCTGACACCTTAATGCAAAGGTTTGGTAATCCGTTAAGACCCTCGTTTAATTTTCTAAACTCCAATCCAAACACAGCACAGCACCAACCCTATCTACTGTGAAGCACGGTGGTGGTGCTGTTATATTGTTTTTTTGGTTGGGACTGACGGCAGCTAAAGACGGACGATGAGTTCACGGTTCAGTACGAGAAAAAAAACATGCAGAAGGGTGAGTGTAAAAGAGTGGCCAAGTCCGAGTCCTGACCTAACTCAGACGTATAAAGATCAGAACCTTACAGCTCAGTATGAAATCTCAAACCCATACGATTCTGTAAGAAAAGAACCAAAATATTCCCAATCTGATCCTGCACAAAGTAGGCAATGAAGGATTAGAGCTTTTAGATCGACTTTGGGCGTCGTTTCTAAATGTAGGGCCCATTTCGTTTGCAAAAGCTTTAAGCAAAACCACAGAAATGCTACAAAACTCTACGCAACTGCATTAAAAACTGCATTTTTATATCAATCATTCTAATGATGGTTTCCACTAACAGCCAAACATGAATGACCATCAGGTTCCGAGGCAGTAAAATAAAACAGTTTCTGCTGAAGTGAAGTGACTCTCAGCTTCTTCGGGTAAAAAAACGTTTCAAAACACGATTTATTAAAAATCGACGGTTAAATATGTGCACAACTCTACACATTTAACCATTTCATTCAACGCTGTAGGGGAAGCTGAGCTTCCCGACTGAAATACAGAATTTAAAAAGTTGCTCTGGATGCCAAAAATACAAAACTTAAGCAAAAAGAAAGTGTGACGGATCCATCCCTCCAGAGTTTCACATCATCTTCAGTTTGGATGAGGATCATGGTGGGAAGAACAGAAAGAACAATGCATTTTGGGAGGTGGAGGAACAGAGCAGACTGGCTTTGTTTTAGATGATGGTAATACCTGAGCTGCTCTGCTCAGCAGGAATGAAGATACCATGGAGTGTTGTGGTGTGTGATGAGAAGGTCGGTGTGACAGGGAATAAAGTTGGCATGGTGACGGAGGATGCCCGGGCACATCAGAGTATTTATCAGTGTCTCAATTAATCAGTCCTAAATGAGATATAAAATCTAAAGAGACAATTTGAAGCTCTGGATCTCATAACCCCGTTATTAAATCTTACACAATCACAAATGTTTAAAGCCTTTTAGGCCACGTCCTGATTCCGATTATTACCCCCAGCGGGTATTCATCGGTCTGATTCTAATTAGTGGTCTTGTTTCCCAGTCAGTGCTGCTAAAGCATTTACTGAAACCCTGAAGGTTATGTTTTTAAAATCTATTCACTCGTTTTATTTAAGGACGATGGTTAAGGTACAGTAAGGTACCCTCATTATCCGGGGTATAAACTCTGTAATCTCTACCCTAATACGGATAAGCAATGCCCCAATTACCATTTCCATCAACACACATACCAGCCTGGAATCTAGTGCCCGTACCTGTACCCTGGGGGGGCAGCAGGGTCTGGCTTTTGGACTTGGTCCTCATAACGGTCTGGATGCTCCTTTTTTGAACCGTTGTCCTGATTGGCCTGAGCACAATTCCCGTTTCCATGGTGATGGTCCATCCTAAATGCCTCGGATCCCAGAGAAGTAGGCGGAGCTTGTGGACCTGGTTATAACACAAGGCTTGTTTTTTTGGTACCATAAAGTTTTAAGTGGTATTTCTGAATGTAACTCTGTATTGTAGAGCTTGATAAAGCTTGGATAAAGTAATCCCTTACCCATGTGCTCCTATCAGATAGTGATGAATGGATGACCTGAGGGAGGGGAGAGAGATCACCCCATTTCAGTTTAGTTTTTAGGACTGAAATTACTCCAGATTCGGAATGGTTTAATGATATTATGGTCTGTAGAGGGATAAATATCTACGGGAACATGAAATATCTAGAGGAACATACAAACTGGACATGGACAAACTTCCTCTGATCATATTTGGTCCTCAAAACACTCAGCCTTTCCTGGATTATTATTTCGCTTTTTAGCTCACTAGCATCTTTGGAATGTGTTGCAGGTCTAAAATGCAGGAATTGGATGTTTGTTTATAAATATAATTAAATATAGTGTCTACGGAGAAATAAAAGACAAAGCAAATGTAATACCTGTTCTGATTTAGGGTTAGAACATGCCCTGGTTTTGTCCATGCGGACATGTACACTGATTAAATCGTTCTCTTGTATAATCTCTGGCTGCTCCTGTTTCCTCTCAGCATCCAAAAACCTGACACTATGTGCTAACTTTAAATTGCTCCGGGTGGGAGAGGGAGTGGGATGCCCCGTAAGTGGCAGCCTGGGTTTCTATAACGAGCACCTGTGAGGGAAACGTGTCTGAATGTGCATGACTAAAATAGTGACTGAGTGTTTTTTTTTTTTTAAGGGGAGCCTTCTCGGTGGTGCGCAGGTGTGTGAAAATCCTCTCAGGTCAGGAATATGCAGCAAAGATCATCAACACCAAGAAACTCTCAGCCAGAGGTGAGTGTGTGGCGTTTCAGTACCAATACACACAGATTATTAAACCCTGTAAGGCAACGTTTGGTGTTCCATCCCTCCATTTGACGCTGTAGAACAGGGGCGTAGTCGAGTTTACCTGAGTTCAGTTGATCTGCCTGTAGTTGTGTTTTGTGGTGTTTTGTTGGAAAAGCGAGGTGAAATACACCAGAGGCGTTTCACTTCTCCTCATCTCACACCTCCTACACACTTTCACCGAGCAGCGTTAGATATCTCTCAAAAATACAGTACACACACACACACACACAAACACACACACACACACGCACACACACACAGAGAATGTGCTGCATGATTCTTCTTATGCCATAGGAGGATTTAATAACTGTTATTAAGCAGGTTCTGATATATAACATATAACATGATATTATTATTACAGAGCGGCAGATTTACAGAACCGTTACTCCCTCAGGGATCCAATCCACCTTATGCTACCTAGGTATCAGACTTGTGTGTCTCATTCTGCATAGGATAGGGTTTGGGTCTGATGTTCAGAGATGGTCCCAAAGACCAAAACGCTGGACTGGGATCGTATCTGATTTGGCACGTCCTCTAAATAATTCACTGCAGAGCTTAAAAGATGATCAGGATTAGTGTTAGTGTTATTAAACGTAAAATAGGAATCATTTTATTAGAAGAAAAGCTGGTAAGAAGCTCTTCTCATGCCATGCTTTCTTCATCTTTAGTTAAAGCTCTGAAACAACTGAAGATGAAAAAAAAATGGAGGAGGAAAGATTTTTTCTAAGATCAGAATTTCTTTCTTTCTTTCTCTGCATGACTGGTTATTGGTTATTTCCGTCAGCTATGCCGAGCATTTGGGTCTCTTCCATTGAACTGACTCTTCACTTTGGTTATTAGGCCATGGAGGTTTTTGGTCGATGATCAGCCCATATTCTGGATGATTCTGGTCTCTGGAGAGACAAATTGAGGCTGTAGAGAGACAGAGCAAAGAGCAAAACTTTGCTTTTGCAAAGCCTTTGGTTCAAACAAGGCACTCTTCCCATGGTTATATCACAAGCTAAAGCAAGGAGCGCCCCCTCTGGGACCTAGAATCGATCCTTTTCACAGTTCAGAACATGAAAATAAAAACAGCGTGCTTGGTTTCATCGCTAAGACGAAACACCAGGCTTGGGATGGTATCTCGATTACCCACTGAAAAACTTCAAAACCAGATATTACCACATGCTGCTTTAGCGTCCTTCTGCAGAACTAGCTCTCTGCATGGGGCACCCGTGGACACACAATTTCATAGCTCCATAACTCAAACAAACCTCACCCCTTTGGGTAGGGGTCCGGGCCTTTTTCTGTTCTCATTACAAACAGATCAGGTGAGCTTTTCACGTCATATCATGGTAACCAGGGGTGCCCCACTTAGTCGATGTTCTGACTGTATAGTGCCTAATGAAGTGGTTTTAATTAAATCTCGTAGTAATTATAAATACTAACCATAGCTAAGTGTAGAAAGACCAAAATACAAGCTATGAAAGTACCATCATTGATTTGGAATAATATAGCATTTATGCGCACACACACACACACACACACACAAACACACACACAAACACGCAGTTACCGAAGGCTGCACATTCTTTATCATTTCTAATAAAGCCCTGTTTTAATCTAGAAACCCTGCTGCTGCTGCTGTTCATGTGTCTGAATTTCCTCGTTAGGATCGACTCTGTATCTCACAGATCTCATCAGGCCAGATTTATGAAGCCTCCCGCTGTTTTCTACTTCTCCTAATGGCCTGTCCAGTGTAGGACGTTAGTTATGTGGTAGCCTGCGGGGAGAGAGAGGAGACCGTGTATATTCAGGAGCCTCATTAGTCCTCTCTTAATCGTCCTTCAGAAATCCTCCTCTGCTCGACCGCAGCAAATGATCCAAACAGGGGCCGCCAATGACGCGGCTCGTACCATCACGTTCATAGCAAGGGCAAAAAGTCTCCAGACGGTGCTACTAAGAGACATAGACATCAATAACAGAGATTCCCCAATATAACACTACCACCGCCGTGCTTCACCGTAGGTCATTAGGACTTAGTTAAAGGAAAACCTTATGTGGCACCAGAAATGCAAATCAGACCCAGTTGTGGGTTTTTGGAGAAGAAGCTGACCAGTTTGCAGCGAGGTGGTTTTGGGGCGGGGCGGTTTATCTCCCAAATTAGTTCCTTTCCACAGCTTTATCCCGGAGCTCTTTTGAAACGAACCATGACGGAAATAATCAAAAATACTGCATCTGATGATCCGCAGGCTGATTGGTTGTACCTGAGTAGGTTTTTATAAACTAACCAGACTGAATAAGAGATTAGAATGAGGTTATTCTGCATGTGTGCACACATTAATGGATTTTATTTAGTGATTATTTTTGATTATTAGTGATTATTTAGTGATTAGTATTTAGTGATACAAAGTGAACTGTCATCAATAATTGCATAATAATTGCAGTGATTGTTGTGCTGATGATCTGCGGTAGATAACGAATTGTTTTCCGTACTCTATAAGAGCATTCGTAACCGTTAGTAACAGTATTCAAAATCTCTCTCCTTATAAGGGCATGCACTTCAAGCTTTATTTGTTACCCTCAATCATTTATTCCTTTAATTAATTTGACACTTCGGTTCCTCATTATCCAACGGCTCTGTCCCACGGGGGATAATTCAGACGGCTGTGTGTGTGTGTGTGTGTGTGTGTGTGTGTCTGTGTGTGTTGACTGTATTACAGTTATCACAGACTGTTTCCTGCTGTGCTCTGACTCACTGTGAATACACGCTGACTTTACGGAAACCCTCATCCGTTATTTCCCTGTTAGAGCAAAGCTGCTTCGTTTCATTTTCCAACACCTGAATTAGGACTATTAGAGGAATTAAGGCCACGCCCACTGCCGACAGGTGCCCCTGGCACACGCGGCACTGGAACGGTTCTTACTAGCACCTTTGAAACAAGTCGTTCTTTTAAAAGTGTGTCCTGCTTTGAGGTAACAGAACGAGAAGTGTTTGAGCTTCATGGATGGTCTAAAGCATTGTCACTGGACTTCGGAGTGGAGGATTCACATTCTTATATACTATATATATATATTGTTGTATCATTGGGGATATGGAGAAATGATGCTGGTGCCAGTCGTTTTGAACTCTTCATAAGTTTGCTGATGCAGAACCGAACTGTGATGCATGAAGGTTAGATGTGCCCATGTGATTATTATTCAGTAGGTACAGCTGGTACCTGATTTAGGGTTTTCACGTCATCACCTACCACACTATATATTTGTCAGATATCAGAATTATTCGCCTGGTAAGGAGACGTGTTGGAACCAGGCTGAGAAGACTTCTCTGTACCCACCCACAGCTAAGCCTGGCACTTACCCAGATGTTCCCGAGCCAAATGTGGCATGTAATCCTGCCAGGAAAAAAGCCTGGGTATTGCCCTGGAGATTTCGCCCAAAGGGATGTTAGTGCTTTTTACCCACTGTCACTACTACCCCAGGTCTGGGGGCTAAACTCTTCCTTCGGTAGAATAAAGGTTCTGGTTCTGAGCTGCGGCTCTTATTCTACAATTCTAACCAGTCTGTGACTGATCCCTGCGGTCATGTTCCAAAACCCCAAACAAACGAATTTTTCCTTGGTGTCTTTCTCACAGCCCCTGTCTTTATTACAGACAAAACCGTCTCCACGTTCCGTCCTGTTTTCCCAACCCCTTTTGCTTTCGTTTGTTTGTTTTGTTCCCGTCGTAAACACACCTGCTCTAGGTGACTAATGAGCTAAATTGGTAATTTAGCTGCTCATCGAGCTCGAAGCTCTGAGTATGATGATGAACTCCCAGATCTTAATGAGCTGCGGATCTTTGGAGCGGTGACACTTTAGCGCTTCTCTCTCACGCTTGATAAAACAGGTTTGTGAACAAAGCCTGTCACCTTCAGAGACGGATGATCTTCTGACACACACGCACACACACACACACACACACCGAAAACACACTCTGTCATTCCAGAACAGATGGCAGTGTGGATGATACTGGCTGCTCGATTTGCAGAGAGGAAATAACGAGAGGGTTAAATCGATAATCTTAACAGCTTCAAGGAAGGAAAAATAACAAGGAGATTAAAGTCATAAACCGGCGCCACCTCCAGTCCTGATTCATGTTTATTTCTCTCTCTGTTTAGCCTCTTCACTAAATCACCTCAAAGCCGTCTGATCTCAGTCTGATTATTATATTATAATCACACGTTTTAACGGATTCATAACGCCATCAGGAGGGATATCGCTCTGTATATGTAACCTGAACAGTTTATTTGGATGGCAGTAAATTAATCATTATTTATTCATTTTATTCTTTGTTAAAATGTGACTCGACTGTACCTCTTACCCTCAATGAACATCCTGTTTCAAAAATAGAGTTGGAAAGACTTTTTAAAGGAATATTTTGACCTTTTTATCTTATTTTATCTTATTTAGAAATATGTACTTTTATACTTCTAAATAAGAAAAATAAGTAATCTTTTACTTGTTCTAAATAAATCATCTTTTACTTGTTTTTTTACTTGTTACTAATTCTGCCACCCCTGTGTATAAAACACATTACTATTTTATATATATATATATATATATATATATATATATAGTGTGTACCTGTAATATTTTCATATTTCATGTTTCCTATTTTATAATGTTTTCAATTTTTAATTATTCTAGCCCAGGCAGATTCTAGTCAGATTCCTTTTGGATTCTTGGTCCTAACACAGTTTCTTCCTTGTAACAGTTAGGGTTTTTCCTTTCCACTGTCGCCCCAGGGTTAGCTCATTATGGCCTGTGGCTGTAGAAATGGATATAAGCATAAAAGCTGCTCTGGGAGACTGTGCTATGTGCTCTGACGTAGAAGAAGGCTGCTTTTAGAGACCGTTTAATAAATGTATGATCCTGCAGCCTCTAGGCATCTGGTTTTATATCTCAGGGTGATGAATGCATGGTGGGTGCAGATTTTTGGGATTGGCTGTAGCTCATGACCAAACCCCACACGGGGCAGTGGGTGCATCATGCGTCTGGTTTTGTTGCATGATTAACCAGCAGTGAAACGCACATTGGGGTTCGAGAAGAGACCGTGCATGTGAGTGTGTGTTATGTAACCGACTGTATACCGACTGAGATCAGAGTCCAAGTGGCAAGAACTTCTTCGCTCCTCTTTCTGTCTATATATTTCATAAAGTCTATTCCTGGTGTATCCTGCAGTGTTGCCTAGCAACAGGTCTTCCATAGTTCACCATGAGACGAACACACACACACACACACACACACACACACACACACACACACACTCAGACTGCACTTTAAACAAACAATTCAATATAAGCTAGAGAGAGAGAGAAACTAATCTGGATAACGAGTCTCACTCCAGTAATGACTAATCACAGAATCACAGCTCGTTCTCGCTGTCTCGATACTTACGGAGGCGTCGGTATGTAGGCTGGAAATTGTTCTTCACATCTCTTAAACAAATCCAGGATCTTTCAGCATGCACTAAACTCTCTCTCTCTCTCTCTTTCTCTCTCTCTCTCTGTGGATCCATTAAGTCTGTTTTATTGTTAATGGCTTGTTAATGAGGAGGAGTGCCTGGTCCATAATGGGCTTAATTCAGCGTGGGTTAGATTGAACTCCTCATGCACATCACTTTCTGTGAGTGAGATCAGGGCAAGGTCCGTCCACAAACTTATGGTTAGGGCAGGGCAGGAAGCATCGACTGATAGAACTGAGGATAGACCAAACCAACGGGTGGATCTAAAGTTTACACTGACTGTAAGTAGGAGCATTTACCGGGTATGCATGACTTTGCATACGTGCATGATTTGGGGGTAACAATCAAGGGGTGTCATGGGACACCCCTGGCCTGTGCCAAACATGCTCCCATCTCTATGCCCCAGAGAGAGGCACCTCTGTGGAAAAGTGTAATATATACATACACCTTCATATGCATACTCACTTTCAATTCAGTCCGATTCAGGCCTGTACTGACTGGCAGCACAGGGTGCAAGGCACGAACCAAGCTATGTCTACGTGCCAGTCCATCAAAGGGCATGTACACGCTCACACACTCAAACTGGGGCACTTTAGAGAGGTTAACTGACCAAATAAGAGCACGTACAGTTCTCAGTTCTGTGCATAATCACTGGTGTGTGTGTGTGTGTGTGTGTGTGTGTGTGTGTGTGTGTGTGTGTGTGTGTGTGTGTGTGTGTGTGTGTGT
>JAUZST010013532.1:0-10980 GCA_034779995.1 Parotocinclus haroldoi
ATAGTGTTTGGGCTGTGTTTGGAAATTGTGACACACTCGAACACAGCAAAACACAAAAAGACTAGAACGACCCGGTTGCTAATGCAGCTTTCTGTTGCCATTTCCAGCATTTTTGAGCATTCTCAGAGTATCAGAGCAGAACATGTGGATGTACTTTACAATCCACTGTGATTCATCATAGTGAGAAAGCCTGTTTCTGTTTACTGTTTTCATCTGGTAACAATACTAATGAAGTTCCTGTTCAGTTCCTAGCTCCAAGTCCTTTTTTCTGCTCATTATAGCTAAAAGTTAAGCAAGACTATAAACTGAGCTCTGTTGAAAATGAGACCGCATTACTGAACCATTATTAATATTATGTTTATGTTTATTCCATTTATGTTCATGGAACCGTTGAAGGCCATAATTGGTCACCAACGATTGGTCTCATTCATAACATCATCGATGCTGGATTCGGCAAGTGGTTCACATCCAGTAACTTTGTGAGTACCTGATATAGTTTCTTGGTGCACATTACAAGGTTTCGCCTGCTCTTTCGAAGAGCCACAGAGTGAGTTTTGAGATTTTCAGAACCAGCGCCACAGGACTCAAACCTTAATTGTAGTACGACGGAACCTCAGAATTTAAACTTTGAACGTTCTGTTTTTTTCTGCCCCCAGATTAGAACAAGAAATCTGACTTTGTACACCCTAAATAATATACCATGATTCATGTAGTCAAGTCAAGCTGGTGGTAACAGTACACTAGTATGTTATCCCAATTGACATGAAACCAAATGGAAGAAGAACTAGGGTAAGATCATGGGGTATATAAAAAAATTGGCAATATTTCATTATGGAAATTTTCATTTTGAAATTTCCTCAAATTTTTGTGAGCAGTGTATGTATATATGTATATAATGTTACATTATTGTATTATTATATTATGTGATTTCAGTTACTTTGCTTTCACTTATTTCATTTCTTTATATTTATTTTTCATGTCTATGTCGATTTGTATGCATTGTACTATAAATAAAGCAGGAGGCTTTATTAATGCTTTTAGTAATTAATTACATACAAATATAGGCAATAGGAACATATTAATATTATTTACATTACTTCTTGTACTTCTTGAGTCCGGCTTTGAACGACCAACTTTGGAACGAGTGAAATTCTCATTATGAATGTAAAGACTGATTGAAAGACTGTAAACTAATCACAGAATGTGACATTGAAGAAGAAAAACAGATGGGGTCACTCTGTGGACTGCCGTTGGCTTCCAAGGCAGCAGATGAACGATCAGTCATACGGCATGTGTCCTGTGACCATGCATTGATATGAAACACAAAATAGAAAGCTAGAGGAGGCTGGAAGCCACAGTTTCCAGATGAGTTGAATATTGTATTATATTGTATATATCAGAGCACAGCCTGTATTGAACATGTTTAAACATGACCACTACCATGGCTTTTCCTCACTACATTTCCCAGCATTCATGACTCCAGGCACGTGACTCTCTGCAGAGTGTATGGTGCCGGAGAGTATCGGAGGGCATAGTTTAATGTAAAACACTACTTTTTTAAATTGCAAAACCATGGGTTTCCGTCACTACATTTCCCAGAGCTACATCAGGCACTGCCGACTTTCTCATCCGAGTGCGGTTGAGTACTGAAAGTTTGAAAATCAAAATAATCAGAGTACGGTTTTGGATAATAAGTATTTATGTTTATTCCAATTGTAAAGGTGACAAAATGTCCTAACTCGGGACATCGTAAATCAGGAAGTACTTGCAGATTTACAATGGTGTTCCTCAGGGTTCTGTCCTTGGACTCCTTGGATTATCTTTCTACATCTTGCCTCTTGGTGAGATTACCCGCAGTCATGACTTTAACCTTTCACTGATATTTCGTTGTATCTCAGTACACACATCCGCTCCCAATGTACTAATGGTTTGTCTGTCAGAATTAAAGTGCCTGATGCACGGGTACATTCTCAAGCTAAACACTGATTAAAAACAAGGTTATATGGGTTGGCCCTTAATCTCTGCCAGCTCAGTCGTGGTTTGGTTGCTCAGCCTGTTCCCGTTTAAAAAAAAAAAAACTCTGTGTTTTACTTCTGTAATGCCCCCCACCCCCGTCTGATAAAAGGTTCTCAAACTCTGGTCCATGCCTTCATTTTGTCACGTCTTGATTACTGCAACTTAATTCTGACTGGCTTTCCAGTAAAACCTTCCAATAAGCTAAATTATGCAGTATGCTCAGAACTCAGCAGAGTACCAACTGCCCACATCACCCCATCCTCTCTCAGCTGCACTGCCCAGCAGTCATTTCACATCTAAATTATAAAATCTACTTCTCTCTCTTTCAAAGCCCTGCATAACCGCAGTGAGCTCCTGAAAACAATTCCTTTCGCCCTCACTCTCTCAGAATTTCCTCCAGTAACCCATGCGCTGTCCCACGCTGTCCTCAGTTACTCCTTGACTGCTCTTCCTTGATTTTGTACTTTTTAATCTGATTTAAAACGTTTCTCTTTCATGAACTTTTCTCATCTTCCCTTCCTGTTTAGTGTTTTCTTTCTCCCCTCATTCTCACTTGGTGCGTAAAGCAACCATGGGTTTGCAAAAGGCGCTGTATAAGCGTAACTTATTATTATTATTATTGTTACGTGTCACCTTTCAGATCCTAATATGCTCACCACTTTATTAGATACAACCTGCCAGTACTGTCAGTACCCCCTCCCTTTTCCTTCAGAGCTCCTTCACTTCTTAATGGCATCTTTTCAACAAGTTTTTGTAAACATTCCTCAGAGATCTTTGCCCATATTGGAAATAAAGCATCACGCTGTTGCTGCAGATTTGTCGGCTGGGCATTCATCCTGTTCCACCACATCTCAAAGGTTTTCTTTTCATTTGAAATCTGGTCACCATTGAGGACAGCGAACTCAAGAAACCAGTTTGAGATTATTTGAGCTTTGTGACACGGCGTCTTATCCCGTTTGAACAAGCCATCGTGAAGGATGATCAGAACATGATCAGAAACAATACTCAGGTCGTCTGTGGTGTTTAAACAATGCTCAGTTGGTATTGAGGGGCACAAAACGTGCCATGAAAATATCCTGCATACCATTACACCAGCAGCAGCTTGAACCCTTGATAGAAGGCAGGATGAACCCATGTTTTCATGCCGTTTACGACAAATTCTGATCTTACCACCCGCATGGTAAAGCAGAGATCGAGACTCATCGTACAAGGCAACTTTCTTTCAAAATTTGGGTGAGCTGGTGCGAATTGTAGCCTCAGTTGCCTGTTCTAAGCTCATGGGAGTGGTAGTGTCAAATTTCATAGTAAAACTGTCAATTGCTTGACACATGACCACAGATGACGGATGATTTATCTTGGTTGGCTATGAACTGACCATAAATTATTTCCTAGTGCTACTATGGATTTCGATGGTAATTTGGTCCACTGTCAAATTTCACAGTACATTTTTCCTGGGGCCATCTTCTTCGAGGTTTGACATGTTGTGCGTTCAGAGATGCTCTTCTGCCTACCTTGTGTACAACGAGTGTCTATTGGAGTTAGTGTTGCCTTTCTGTCAGAGGCCTGCCCAGAGACCTGCTCTCACAGACTATTCTCATATTTGTTTCAGACCATTCTCTGTAAACCCTAAAGATGGCTGGGTGTGCATTTCTTCTCCATTCTGATGCCCAGTTTGAACAAGTGGGATCGACCTTGTCTGCATGCCAAAATGTTACACTACATTGGCTTCCTGGTAAATCCCGCATTGAGTATAAACTTCTACTATTAACGCATAAAGCTCTAAATGGTCTCGTCCCACAATATCTGACTGAGCTCTTTGTTTGCCTGCAAGTTCCTACAATAATGAAAGTTCCAGCGGGAGGCAGAGCTTTCTCCTACAAAGCCCCCAAATTATGGGCCAGTCTTCCGATAAATGTTCGCAATTCTGACACAGTCTCTATGTTTAAATCTAGGCTCAAGACCTACTTGTTTAGTCAAGCATTCGGTCTGTAGTTCTGGTTCCAGCTTTAGTCCTTCACATGTTAAAGTTACCAAAGATCATGTCTATTTCATTTCCTCTTTCTGCCGAGGTCCTCGCTCCAACGGCGACCCTGCTGTGGGAGATGATATCGGATGGAACGACCAGCTATGCTGAAGATGCTCCCTTTCCCATCTCTACATAGACATATTTCATCCAAATGCTTTATTATATATGTTAATTATGTTTATGTCTGGTTCCTCTCAAGATTTCTTCCTTTTAATCTCAGGGAGTTTTTCCTTTCCGCTGTCGCCATTTGGCTTGCTCATTAGGGAGAATCCAATTCGTGACAATTGTTCCTGCATCAATGTGAAGCTGCTTTGTGACAATGTCTATTGTCGAAAGCGCTGAATTGAAAATGTCATATTTGGACCAGTCAAACCGGTGTATCTCTGAAAAGTGACCAGTGAGTGAGTGCGTTTTCTTGTATGGTTATTCTCGTTACCAAAAAAAGCCGTTTACAAAATATTTCACAGAACCCAAAACGTGTTCGCCTGTGCCCCCTTCTCCCTTAGTATATAATTACCTGTGTTGGCTCCGGTAACGATGGCCGTTTTTCCTGTGAGCTGCACAGGACACGAGCGCGCGTTCCAGCTGCCTTTGCGCAGCGCTCGCACCACCGCGGCCAGTACGAGCGCGCTCACCATCCATAATGGGTGAGAAATGAAGCCGCTCAGGTCCCACTTCATGGAGCCAGGCTGTCCGTGATTTTCCTCTGTGTTTTCTAAAGCAGACGACTCACAGGCCAGAACAAGACTCTCTATATGATGCGTGCTCCGCCGCCACAGCCGGTAAGTCCAAACTCCAAAAGTCAAACCTACTCTGTGACTTTATCGTGCAGAGGAGTGGTTACATCCCAAACTGCACACCGCCACACCACTCCAACGCCTCCTGAATACCAGCGCTGCGTATTCATACTCATTTTATGCGCAAACAACACTCTCTAGTCAAAATAGGGTTCGCATTATCAGTACGACGCACAAAAAAATGCGTGCGCAAACCAACAACCCAGGAAAAATGTACTGTAAAATTTAATAGTAGAACCACGAAGCGACCAAATTGCCATCAAAATCCATAGTAGAACTATGAAAGAATTGATGGGTCAATTCACTGTCAACCAAGTTTACAACTATGAAATGTCACAGTGGACCCACGAAGTGACCAAATTACCAGCAAAATTCATAATTCATGTAAACATTTTGGTCCAACTCTGACAGTTCACATTAAAAGTGTCACTGTATAATTACTAAACCAAACTAACAATGATATTAAAAGGAATGTTCTTTTCCTGGATAAAATTGTAGCGGTACTACAGGACATGATACACAAATTCACTACAGGCACTGTATATATATATAGTATATGCTATAGTATATCTAGTCCTTATAGTACACACACACACACACACACATACATATATATACATATATATATATATATATATATATATATATACAGTGTATATAGCACAGAATTAGTAAATATACATTCGAACCACATATGTAATAATTTCAGTAACAAGGATAGTACTTTGAATTTGATCTTCCCTGTCATAGTTACACTATCATCAAATACACAGCAAAAAAGAAATTAATTACTTCAGGTCTTGCCATGTTATTTAGAAGATCCAGATCATACAGTTTCCTAATGAACATGTCACTTGTGTTTCCATCATTTTCAGGAGGATTGAGTGCAAACCTATTCTGAAATATTATGAGACTATTAAGAATTTCTTACGAAATTGTTTTTTAAGACATAGATTATTGTGAAAAGTTTCACAGTAAAAATTAATTATATTAACTATATAATTGATTATATAATACTAATTTTACTAATACTAATTTTCTAGGTAGGCTAGTGTTCCAAGTTGGTGTTATTAATCTATTCAATTAGACACCTTTAATGTGCAAATGCATGACTGCGCAGGACATATATAATAAATTAATAATAATAATATAATGTTTTGAACAGATATATTAATTTTCCACACATGCATGTCCTGGGAACCAAAATGGCAACCATTTGGTGGAAAGGCTTTATAATAGGAAATGGAAATCTGTAGTATATATATCGAATTCACGTGTCAGTAACATAAAAGATTTTCAGCATGTGCTACAAAGACAAAATGCAGATACAAATCTGAGAATGACTTTATAATACAGCACTGTTTAAAATAAAACACTGTATCTAAACTACTATGGGAATGTCTGGACACGGTCAATTTCGATCAACAGAACCTAATGCGATCGTTAGACGGGACTTGTGGCTTTGCGTACCTATACCGTGTCCTAACCTGCCCTGTGAAAATGTTTGAAAACTGAAGGAAACAGCGCTCCTAGTGGGGACCAAAGTCTGAAATGGCACAGGGGAGCTTCACTTTCTTAAGGATAGCTTTAGTAAAACCCATTAAACTAATAAAGAAGAAAATGGAATGGCACAAAGAAGAACAGAATTATGAATTGCTTGCTTGAGGGTGGGCACTCACTTTGCAAACATGGCTTCCGCACACAGAGAGATCATTTCCTCTGATAGCTTCGATCTTTTTTTAGATGTCCTCGAGGATGTCTCGTACTTTTCCCTGTCCAGTGTAGACGATAATTCTTGTCAAATTATGGCTCCAAACTTTGTACTAGTCATGTACCGTCATGATCTGCTTGGAAATGTTTGTGCTGAACTTGAGTTGACTTTGGCACAGACGTGGTTTGTTGATTGGACATCATAACCTTTAAGCTGAGTTTTTTCTCCTTTAGATGTAACTATATGTAACATGGGTCTGCTCTCATCTATGGTCATGAGCTTTGGGTAGCAGCAGCAATTTTCCTGTCATTGTACTGGTCTGTGGTGGTAAAGCAAAAGCTTTGTGTTACTGGTCTGCACTCCAGTGACGGTTCTAGACCATTTAAAGTGGACAGACTGGGGCCAGGGGCTATCTTCAAGGGTACTAGTCACATGTACATATCAGTGTCTATCAGGGAGTTCCCTGTGATGCTTCTGTGACTGGTGTGCTAAGATATGCAGTCTTCTGCAGAACTTGCCTCATCTCCCTCAGAAACAGTCACAACTGTGTGCCAGGAGGCACTGGCAGGACTCAAACAGGGCCCTTGTAGTAGTGGACCAGTGAATTAGACCACTACATCCCTGCTGCAAGGCCGTTGAACCAACAAAAAGGGATGATCTTTATTGTACACAAAGTCTATGGTGCTGATCCTGGAGAGTTTTTTTTTTTTTTTTTTTGCCAAAGGGTTTTGAAGGCTAGTTTGAAATAAAATGGATGGTTTCATGTAGTTAACCCAGTGTTCCATTTGCGCTTGTAAATTAATCGTTGTCTGCATGGGCGTGACAAGTGCTCTATTGTTCGTAGATAAGGCAGATTCAAAGCTCACGACCACATTTTATGAATAATTAATCCAGAAATCAAGGTTGTTCCAAAGCGACAAGCTTCTAATGGGAACTACAAGGTGCAATATACACTTTATAGCCAAATGTTTGAGGACGCCCAAAAATGGCATGCAAAATCAGGAGTAGAAGTCATGGAGGTGCTGGGTGGTGGCTTCAGATTTATAAAGACATTAATATTGAGTGGTTAGTAAAAGGCAACTGGACTTCTTCATGGTTATTGCAGACATTTAACCTGTCATCCGAAAGACTTCTACAGTTTTTCTTCAGAGAGGTGAAACCTACACCGACAAAATATTGATTATGTAGAGTTAATTTATGATGTTTCCTCATATTAACAATTATTTAAATATTACAATATTACATTTCGTCTTTGATTTGGTTCAGAAATTGGCAAAGTATTGTCTGAGCAATCTGTGCAAGAGTTAGTTTGTCAATGCATTAGTAGTCTAATGACCATATATACAGTACTGTGCAATAACCTCGCCCATTAGCGTTGTCGTTTAAGCAATTAATGGTATAATGATTACCATATATAACATATTCTCAAAGATTGTACTCCATAATACTCTTTTCCACTGATTTTCATTCCAATCTGTGTCAGCTTTAGCACATTTGATCATTTTCACTCTGTGCCCTATGTGTAAAAAAATGGTTTCTTGGACCTCTACACTTGAAAAACCCCATGAAGGGCCAACTGAGCATCCCGATGAAGCTGCCAGATGCTGCTGTTGCTCAAGTGTAAAGGGAGATCACAATAAATATTTACCACTGTAGCTTATAGAACAAAAATCTCCATCTCATGATCCCTTTTTCTGTCACTCGTGAACAAGAACCTGACTTTAACTCCTTTCCGTTCCTGTCATATTCTGTGTGTGTTAAAAAACTACATATATCACTTTTAAGAAGGGATGCCTACATACTTTTGGCAATATAAAGTAAATAAAGAGCTTTGAGGACACACTGGTACAAACACAATAAAAAAAGTGATGCCACTAAAATAGAGATTGGTTGTAATTCTGCTTATTCCAACTGGTGATCCAAATGGTTCTGAGGGTGTTTGTTTAATATTGTTTTCTTAGTGAGACTGTGGTGGCATAGCAGTTAAGATACTGGATTATGGACCAGAAAGTTCAGGAATAAAATGCCACTTCTGCCATTCTTCCCTACTTTTGTTCTTGAGCAACCAACCGGCGTTTATATTGTTAGTGTATCAGTTGTAAGTTACTCTGGGTAAGTGCGCCTACAAAATGTACATTTCATTCATATAGTGTTTACCTAGTCTGGCTTTTAACAGGGTTTTTGTGTTCTTAGGTTTTTGGAAGTTCTAAGGACAATCTGAAGAGTTCTTGGAGTTTCCTTCCTAATGCAATCGTATAATTTATAGCAGCTATATTGACTGATAAGTCCTGGTTATTAATCATCTTTTAGCTGGATTACCTTCTATCTGCCTATATTCAACTCATCCAAATCTGTGATGCACCGTTTATGACTTTTTAGGCTGTATATTCCTCAAGAGATTAGTTGAAGGCCATGTGGACTGGGAATAGCTGCCCAGTACAGAGAAATGTTGCCCTTAGATCTCTGCTTGTCATGCAGTTCCATCTGCCAGCACCCTAAAGTGCTGTCCAGAAGGCTATAGGGCTGTTTTAGGGGGTGTGTGATGGGGAGGAACAAGTAAGAGGACACCCACAGCGAACCATGTGAAAGGGTCAGGAAGTGTGAGGAGCAGAAGGCTGCTTCCTGTCAGCTCGAAGCTAGGACTTCATTCATTCAGCAGGAACATGCAAAGCGAAGGAGTGTGAGAAGAACATTTTAGTAGTAAAAGAAGGGTACAAAAGAGCAGACATGGCAGAGGAAGGAAAGACAGAGGAGAACGGGGGAAGATCCATGTGTAGGATTAGGAAGGAGCATGTTCGGGTCGCCCTGGCAGAAACCCTCTGCACGTTTGTTATGATGGTAAGACTTGTCGATGGTTGAGCATTATATCATATTCTTAATGGCGTATAATCTGTATTCATCATTTCTCCATCAGAAGTTCAAATCAAATGGAGTGGGGGCTTAAAGGGGTTTGGGTAACCTAAGTACGATCAAGTTACAAATTATATCAATAACACATAGCAGTTTCCAAAATAGTCCATATTAAAATGGGAAAGGAGGAGGAAGGAGAAGAAAATAAACACAAAAAGCATTGTATATATGGACTTACAGATAGCCAGTATGTGTACATTTATTTATAATCTTTATTAATATCTATTTCATGCTCACGTCCATGTTTTGAAACTACTGAGCTCAAACCATCTGATATGGAAACTGATCAATGTGACCATGACCCCAAACAACAACACTTACGAAACGCCTTCACTGCAATTGCACCATAAATGTCACTTTATAATGCAGGTCACTGGAATGGCTTGGTAAGCCATCTTTAGGAAACACATACCAAAATAAAAGTCTTACTTTTTTACAAATACATTGCTAGCAAAAATGAGGGGATATTTCAAAATAAAAATGAACCGATTAAAAAAAGAAGGATTTAATTTTCTTTTATTGAATAAGATCAGCAGAGGAGCAAATGAAATGTCAAAGAAAGTTGTTTGATTATGCAAATGAGATGCAAACTCAATTATGGTGATTGGGTAGCGAGTGACATAGTCATGGGGTGAACAGAAGCATGGTAATCTGGACCAGAGTGCCCCACATTGACTGTTCAGTAGGGTGTATGATCACCCAGGGAAGCCAAAACACACTGTTTTTTAGACTGTGCAGCAGTTCTTTAGCTACGGGATCCGCTTCATATTCATTTTGAAGTATCCCCTCATTTTTGTGAGCAGTCTAATAGGAATACTTTCATGTCCTGTACGATTTACAAGGTCGCATATATACAATTATGAAATACTATTCTATAATACTATTATATTTCAATATTTCTAATTTACCTCATTTCATATATTTTTAATTAAAGGAAATTAAGAAAATAGAGCGCACATAATTCCATGCATCTTTTGTTTTCACTGTACTTGTTCTAGTTAACCTCTATAATGTTTTGTATAGATATACAGCACTGTGCAAAAGTCTTAGGCCGTCTTTAGATTAAATATAGCATTTTTAGCAATGGTATAATGTTCATATATAATTGTTGCTGAGTCTCTTTATTAGACTATTATAAAATTGTATTATAATACAATAATTATTATCTATTGCCCACAGTGGCAAGTATTTAGTGTGACCTACACTTCATCATTAATCCAAGCTGACCTCTTAATACAGCCGATTCCGGTTAACGGGACCACATTGGGACAGGATCGTTTTGGTCCTAATAACCAGCTGGTCCGATTAATCGAACATGCCCTATGTTACAAGACGGGACGTTCTATAATTTATATAACATATTCAATATTTATTAAACCTTTATTGTACGATTTACACGTATAGCGAACGTACAAACAAGAACTACTGTTGCTTACAAACTTACGAAACGATCTACAACACAATGTATAGATACTCAGCATGCGAAGTAATAATACTGTAAAAAACAAGTTCTTACTAAA